>CM062264.1:39013159-39138159 GCA_031216635.1 Dissostichus eleginoides | reverse complement strand
GAAGAGACTAGAGAGTGCTGGACATTTTTTTGGGCGGAGAGGGCCTTTTATCAGTTATTAAAGTATTAAAGTTGAAAAGCAATGATTAAAAGTTCATCCGTTCCGGGCTTAGAACCAGCTGCGGAGGACATCGCAGCATTCAGGCCGCCGGCTCTATCCACTGGGCTATCTATTCCTTAGACAATTAACTGTTTTTATATTACTCATAATTGTCTTTTTGTTCACAACTTCACATTTTGAAGTGTTTCCCAGAGACTACGCCTCTTCTTCCTGGCTTGCTCTATAATGATCCAATTCAAATGCAATACCAACAACAACTCAACAGCAACAACGCAAACGACACGAAAACAACCCACACATTGCGCATTGTTTAGAGCGGTTATAAAGTGTTGAAGCGCTCAAATTCGAAACTGTTTCAACCTGTCACCTGTCAGAAGAGACGAGGCAGTGCATTGGATCACCTGATTGGACGGCGAACCAGTGATTCATTCAGGAAATGAAGCAGTTGCTGGTTCGGACGTCACATGTCACGTGATTTGAAGCAAGCTTCGAATCACTGCTTCTATGGAAAAGGAAGTCCAGGGTTGAAGCTCCGTTTGAAGCTTCAGTGTCAAACTGCCATCACTACGAATCAGCACTTTAGAAACAGGAAGTGAAATAGAGGGATATGAGGCATGGCTAGAATGGGTGATCTGTTTGGTATTTAGAGCAAAACACTTCATAGACATGTTTTTTATATATTTGTATATATCTGAGACCTATGCTATTGCCTAAAAATAGCATGATACAGGAGGTGCACTTTAAAGTGTTCTATTAATTAAACTTTATATTATTGTTTTAAACTAACCTAATACAGTTATGTGAACTCTGTTGACATAATACATTTAATTAAAGTCAACATTCCGTTTTTTCACATTTCTTTATTCTCAGAACGGCGTGTCTTTTTCTTTATACTTCAGATTATATTTTGCCGCTTACTACGATGTTTGCAATGCATTCATACCATAAACATAAGGCATTCAGCCACTTTATGTACGTTTATTTGCATTAATGTGCCTGAAGCCTGTGACTGTGATTAAGGATCGTTTTAATAATAGGATGTTAACTTCATGTATTTTTAAATCGACTGCTTTTATTGTTCAGAATCAGAAATCCTTTATTAGTCTCACAGCGGGGAAATGTACAAAGTGCACTTCTCATAACGTCTCTTTAATGCATTAAAATCAGCTTTTACCACTTAATTATCACAGCTATAAGCACTCATTAATATGTATAACAATATTCATGATAAATCCTTTTATAAGAACTTGAGAGAACCCGTTTTATAATTATTCATAATTTCTGGTCACTCATCGACATCTGTTGTTTAATAAAGCATTAAAATTAGATAATTAGATACACTAAGTAGTCATTTGGTGGTTTAATTGAGGCGTGTGGCGCAGTGGACTATTGCGTTGGTGTTGGGATCAGGGGAGCACAGGTTCAAACCCCACTGCAGTCAGCATGTCGTTGTGTCCCTGAGACACTTCACCCCAAATTGCTCCTGTGGTGATTGTCCACAGTATTGAGTATGTAAGTCGCTTTGGATAAAAGCGTCTAACAAGTGACATGTAATGTAATGTAATGTAATGTTAATTGAAGTGGACAAAATATAATTTAATCCACATAAGAACTTGAAGCACCTAATGCCTTCTTAGATTACATTTAAATCACATTATACTGCATTGTGTATAACAACTACGAGAATTAAAGTAAAATAAAATAAATATCTTACCTTAAAATAACTTTTAAAGAAATATGAATGGTTTTACAATATTGACCGTATGAGTCAGTTTTAAAATGACGTGTTATTAATCTTGTTTTAAACTATTTTGAATATGAGTGCTTAAAGTTTTCATTAAACAGTGCTTTAAGCAGATTATCACATATTATACATATGTTTATAATGCATTAAAGACTTATAGACCTTCAGTTTTAGGATAAAAGTTCCTATTTTAGTTTTTTATTACGCTTTTTCTTGTCTATTCTTTTTTTATCTTGATGAGTAGATCATAAATAATGTCACTACATGATGCTCTAAATGTCTGCCAAGTGAAATATCAAAGGAGAAATAAATCAAAAGTTCAGAAAGACTGTCTCTACTTTTCTCTGTGGAAAAATGTGAAAAAAATATCATGTTTTTTTTAGGCGGGAAAAGAAGCTGGTGACTGCTCGTCTGTTTTTAACATTTAAGATCAAATAAAATGGACTTTAATAATCCCTGTGTCAAGTTCAAGTGTCAAGGCAGCAACAGAAGAAGCACAGATATTACACAAGGAATATACACCAAGAAAACTGAAATAAGAATAAACACTTATTAACAGTGAAATAATAAGGGGAGTTAAACTATGATCCGGTGAATGTGAAGATGACGAATCAAGTCAAAGTCAAAGTCAACTTTATTGTCAATCTTTCAGTTTTTGTGTACAGAGAGAGAGATCGAAATACTGTTTCCCACAATCCCAAATATAAAAACAAATGTATATAAAATATAAAAATATGTGTGCAAATATGTACACAGTCAAAGACACATTTTTACATGTCAAACTGTATACAGTTAAATCCACCAGACTTCTTTCTGCAGATGTGAGCGTCCTTAACAACGGTCAATAAATCCTTGACAGCGGTCTGTCTGTTCCGGATTAACAACGTGTCACGTGTTCTGAATTGACCAATCAGAATCGAGTATTCAACTAAACCATGTATTAATTTTAATAACCCCAAAGACATATACTTTATTAATCCCAATTTGGGAAATGATTTTGTTACAGATGCATTACAGATATGTTATATATACATTTAATGTGCAGGTATTTAAAAGGACAGTATTCCTTTGTGGGTATGACTGAACTTCTTTGGGAATCAGTCATACTGTAATGTCTTTATTGAGCTCTGGAAATGTCTGTTTCAGAGTGAGATTAGAGATGAGTTTTCTCTCTGACTTCAGACAGTTCAAGGAGACAACAGATAAGATGTTTTACACACTGTTTACGACCTGTATGAAGTTTAAAATAAGGTGGAGGGTTTATTTAATTAGTTACATAAAGTGTTTACAGCTCCTTCCTTAAAACAGAGGCTTATTTATAACAAGTGGAAATATGAAGGGTAAGCTTGTTATGGAAATAAGTATTTTTTTAATCAACTAAGACTTGAGATGTTTGAACATGTTTTAAACTTTAATTGACTGAATGTATGTGAAAGTGGGCTATCTAACACATGAATACTGCTGTGTAATATATGTTTGGATATATATATAAGAAGTACAATATGAGAAAAACATACTTTTTGGTATATTGAGGAGTGAGGAGTGATATTAGAGATGAGTTTTCTCTCTGTTTCAGCCTCTGACAGTTCAAGGAGACAACAGATAAGATGTTTTACACAATGTTTATGACCTGTATACAGTTTAAAATAAGCTAGAGGGTTAAAGTGTCTCTCAGGCAAAGGTGATCAGGGAGAACAGAACATCCCGTTGAAACAGTTGTGTAATGTTTCCGTGTTTTATTTTCCATGAGTTTTACCTCATTACATCACCTGGCTATCTAGGCTTGGCTTGGAAAATACAAACTAACCTGCTTCATGTGAAAAATACAGTCTCCAAAGATACTTAGAGTCAACAAAATCACATCTAATTGTTCTAAAAAAAATAGCCTGTAATCAGAGGTGAGAAGTAACTAAGTACATTTACTTAAGTACAATTTTGAGGTACTTGTACTTTTCTTGAGGTATTATCATTTTGAGCTACTCTGTACTTCTACCCCACTACAGTTCAGAGGTAAATGGTGTACTTTTCTACTACTACTTTTACTTAAGTAGAGGGTGTGAGTACTTCTACTTTTACTTAAGTAGAGGGTGTGAGTACTTCTACTTTTACTAAAGTAGAAGGTGTGAGTACTTCTACTTTTACTAAAGTAGAAGGTGTGAGTACTTCTCCCACCTCTGCACATAATTATTGATCTTGCATCAGCTACCATGGAAAGGTGCTTCATTTATGTGGAACTATCTACCAAAAATAACCATAAAAAGGGAGGTAATAGACCTTCAGCTTTAATATTAGACATATCGTCTAATATTGAACTTTGTTATACTTAATTCCGGGAAAATGCATCAAACTGGATTGAGTTTTTTGACGAGACAAGCCATAACAAGTTCACAACTCTTGACTGGAGGAGAAGCGTGTGAAAACTGTGTTTTATCGGTTGTGCAATATTCTGTTGCATTATCCTGACAGACTTGTTCTGGATGTTTTGAGGAAGTTACACCCCCCATCACTTTTAGCCTGACCTGGTATAAATAGTTTTCCTGAACAAACTCTTCAGGACACATTTTTACATGAGAGATTTGGCACATTTCTTGGAGGAACTAACGTGACAGACTTCACTGCTTGAAAATCTGACTGCACTGTAATCTAAACTGAATTGAAGGTAAGAAAAATACCCAGGAACAATTGATTAATGTCATTAAATCACACTGTAATTAGGTGAGAAATGTTGTAATGCTCATAGTATTTTGAGGTGTTGGGACAACAGAAACACATCTCTGATAAAAATAAATTAATGTGCAAGTAGTTTTTTTGGTTGGTGACCAAAAGAGGTGAATAATAACGACCCAGGAAAGCTTTAGTGTTATATCAATGATTTTTAAGGTTTGTTAGATGTTTGTTTGCACTATTATGGCAATCATTGTATCCCCTTTCTTGACAGTTAGCAAGCTAGACAATCAGGATAAACTTTATCTAAGACAGCATGCATTAGTAGCTGAGGCTTAAAAACAATGCATTTCTATTTGTTTTTGCTTATATTTTAGTGCACAAAACACATCAAATAGCATAATATCTTATCACAATGTACAGAAATTGCGTATAGAAATTGTCGGGGACGTTTTAAATGCAGTTCTGATGTAGGTTTTAACCAATAATCTTTTATGATAATTGCATACAGGACCCAATAAAGGTGTTCCATCAAATGGGAAAGTGCTTGTTTTGCACCAACATTTCTTTAATTATATTAGTCCTTTTCTGTGCCACAAAGGTGTGCGACAATCTTGCGACTGGCCAATGGGAAACATTTTGAAACAAGACTGAGCTGTGGTTTTGTTTTTATCTATTTATAATAAATCCATGATTTTCACACAGCCTTAGAAATACTCCTAGGTTAGGATACCTAGAAATGATACTGTGCAAAAAAGGGCGTGGCTCCAAAGAAAAGACCCACCTTTCTGAACATGATGCGTGTCTGCCGTGTCTGCATGCAGTCAAAAGAAGCACGTGTCTACACAAGAAGCAAAAGGTTATTTTACCGTCAAACGTATCATGCATTTCTTATTGAACAATTTGAGTCTGTAGCTACTGCCGTTAACCAAAGTTACGCAACAACTCCGCTCGTAGATTTACGGTGGCCGACAGATGCAAAAACATTTCCATTGGAAGACATTTTAACTAAAAGTGCTGCACAAGCGAAAAGCTGCAAAGACAAAAAGCTGTAAATAGAAAAAGCTGCAAGAAGAGTAGCTACGTTAGCTAGCTAGCTTACAGCAGATCTGCTATAATATCGGAAGGAATCATGTGATCACTTTGTTAAAATAAGCGGATAAAACTTACATGAGTTTCGAACAACAGAGACAGTTGTTCAGCTTAATAATCCTGAACGTCACCAAGCGCTCCGGTCCCAGCTGTGTGCGTCACTTTTTAGTGTCCTCTGGTCTCCCAGCTGTGTGCGTCACTCTTTAGTGTCCCCTGGTCTCCCAGCTGTGTGCGTCACTTTTTAGTGTCCTCTGGTCTCCCAGCTGTGTGCGTCACTCTTTAGTGTCCTCTGGTCTCCCAGCTGTGTGCATCACTTTTTAGTGTCCTCTGGTCTCCCAGCTGTGTGCGTCACTCTTTAGTGTCCTCTGGTCTCCCAGCTGTGTGTGTCATTCTTTAGTGTCCTCCGGTCTCCCAGCTGTGTGCGTCACTCTTTAGTGTCCTCTGGTCTCCCAGCTGTGTGCGTCACTCTTTAGTGTCCTCTGGTCTCCCAGCTGTGTACAACACTCTTTAGTGTCCTCTGGTCTCCCAGCTGTGTGCGTCACTCTTTAGTGTCCCCTGGTCTCCCAGCTGTGTGCGTCACTCTTTAGTGTCCCCTGGTCTCCCAGCTGTGTGCGTCACTCTTTAGTGTCCCCTGGTCTCCCAGCGTTTCGTATATGCAGCACTTTTAGTAATGCTTCTTCATTTGCATCTATTTTTGCACACTTGTTTTCAAACTGCAGCGTGTTTAACCGAATGGAGATGTTTGGGCCGTTTGCACCTGTCCGCCACAAAGTGTATTTTCAGGCCTTGAGTTTGTTTTCCTCCATTTAAGACTAAACACAGTAATTGGCTCAGAAAACTGCCAAAATAAGGGCAACAACAACACAGCATTATGGTGCTTAAATCATCGGGATGTAGGACTGAAGCTGCTTACATGTCGTAAGTGTCTGACTCATCACGTCACTCAGTTCTGTCTCATTCTCCGCTTCTGTTTTACTCCCACGTTATTGGGCAAGAGACAAACTGCAAAGTTATATTTCTTCTTCTGTTTTTAGACCAAATGTCCTGATGATAGAAAAGACATTTCCGTGCAAATTGTGTTGACATAAGAAAACATTTTCTCAATTCAATTCAATTCAATTCAAGGCTTTATCATCATGTGCTCATTAGCTACAGTGTATATATGGCAATGAAAAACTGAAGTCACAGGCTCCTCCCACAGTGCAACATGAATATAGGACATAAAACAAATAAAACAGATAAAATGGTGCAAGAGAATGTTTTAAGATGTGCAAGTAAATACAGATAAAATAGAAATAGCTCTGAGTTTATCCGTGGAATGTCTCCATTTCGTAAAGCCACAACTGTTTGGGTCAACAAAAGCAAAATGAGAATTTGCACAACATTTGAGGCAAAATAAAACTTACATGTGTTTCATAAACACATATTTTAACCATTTCACAAAGCGACTCTGGCTTCTTTACTATCGGAAGCTAGATCTAGGTGGCAAATTGTACACAAACACACACACACACACACACACACACACACACACACACACACACACACACACACACACACACACACACACACACACACACACACACACACAGTTCAATTGTATTTCCACTACCACACAATTGACAGTACTGAATAAACAGAGAAAGCACAGGCCCACTTCTACAGAGGACCTTTATTCGGAGCCGTTATGCAGGTATAAAGTTCACAGATTCCATCCATCCATCTTCCGCTTATCCATGGTCGTGTCGCGGAGTTCACAGATTACACTCTCTTATCTCAGGGACATTTTTACCAACTCATGTTTGGACTTTCTGCTGTTGTCACCATCCAGGTAATCAACCATTAACTTTGTGCTGAATCCAAACAGGTCAAGTGCTTAAATAGCAATCATCTTCCCCATTTTGTCTTTTTCTTCTCTGGTGTAGACATGGGGAAAGGTGTGTTCCTCAGCAAAGCTCTAGCTGTCACCTGTGCAGTTGTAGCCGTCGCTGCTGCAGCCACAATCATCGCCCTGGCGGTGGTCTACGCTCAGGAGAAGTCGAAGAATGAAGTGAAACCTACGTCCACTGCTACCCCAATCACCACCACCACTCCTTCTACCCCAAAAGAGCCGTGGGACCACTACAGACTCCCAAAATCCCTTTCTCCTGTTTCCTATAACGTCACTTTGAGACCCCGTCTGAAACCCAACGCTAACGGACTCTATATCTTCACGGGAGAATCGACGGTGGTGTTCAAATGTGTGAAGGAAACAGACCTGATCATCATCCACTCCAACAAGCTGAACCTCACCAACTTCGATGGGTTCCTCGCCAAGTTGATGGGCCTAAATGGAGCAACTGCACCAAACCTGAAGAAGACATGGTTGGAAATTCCCACCCAATATTTGTTTTGCAGCTCAGTGGTCCTCTGAAGGTCGGCGACTCGTACGAACTCTTCACGGATTTCGTTGGAGAACTGTCCGACGATCTGGGCGGATTCTACAGGAGCGTTTACGTTGAGAATGGCGTGGACAAGTAGGATGTTCTCTTTCATTTTTTATTCAAATGTATTTGTTTGAGAGAATTTTGCAAAAGGGAAACTAAGTGTATAATTGGCCTTTGAAGTTATGTGAGTTTCAAAAACCCTCTTTATTTTACGTTTTTATTTATAATTATAATAATAATAATACATGGGATTTTTATAGCGCTTTTCCGAATGCTCAAACAAGCTTTACATAAAATCAGAACAGAAACAGTACAAAGAAAACTAAAAACAAAGCAGTACTCCTGATCCAAGTGTAAAGTGTGTGGGGGAGTAAACACTTATGTTGGTTAAATCTGGAGAATGATGCACTTGTGAAGAAAAGTGTAAATATATAAATAGTCCTGTGTAGAAATGCAGGAATGAAAAACTCTGACGACTTTACAGACATACTTAAACTAGACATAGTTTAATGTTAACTCATTTAACAATCTTTATCAACTTATTTATATTTTTAAATATGTCGGTTTGCAAAAAGGTTTAGTTTCTTACATTTTACAGTGGGGAAAAATGCTCTTTAACTTCAGCTTTTAAAATGATTTGTTTAAAGTTTGAGAATTTTGCAAAAGGGAAAACCTTTGCATGAATTGGCCTGTGTAGTAATGCAAGATTCAAAGACCTTGACATTTTTACAGACATGCATTTGAACTAGATGTATTTATTTATATTATATATTTAGTCCCAGACACAGTTCGTTTTCTATACTGAGTTTTATCAATACTCATTTATTAGTAAAAGACCAATGAAGTAATGCAAGATTTAAAACTTTACAGACCTGGATTTAAACAAGACGCTGATGGCCTAGGGTAGCAATACTCAAGTAACCCTTTTATTTACTTTATTGCATTTTTAAATATGTGCATTTACCTTTGAGAATGATGAAATGGAAAGGTTTGAAATGGTAAATATTGAAAGCCTTTGTAGTAATGCAAGATTTAAAAACCTTAACAACTTTACAGACATGATCATCTATCTAAAGCTTTTGAATAGACAGTAAACAGAGAATATTAGAAATATATTTTACGAACAAATCTAGAATTGGAGAGAGTTCATGATACAGAATCATCTGCAAGCTGAAACACCTAACACTAACCAAATAACCGGACATTTCGGATATCTTTTGGCATTTCAGGACTTTATGTGCTGTTGACGTTTCCATATTGGGTTATATAATTAAAACCAAAGTTAATATAATCCACAATGTAAACTGTGGATATAATATGTTCTAAAAGCAGCAGCTGAGAGAGGAAAAAAAGCTCTTAGTGGTCTTCTCTCCCTAAATGTTAATTACCCGCTGTCTTCATGAGGAAATGCCTCTGGAGACATGCAGGGATTTTAGAACAGGGATCTTTAAATGGGACTCACCCTAGGTTTTATTCTTTACAGGGAATGTACCCTGTACCTTTGCATTGAGTTGGATGAGATGATTGATAACGCTCTCGTGTCTGAAGCCAAACAGACAGTTAGACAGACTTAAAATAGGAGGGGAAAGCTAGCTTGACTCTGAATACATTTAATAATATAATAATGAATAATATAAAGTTGAACCAAATCCGCCTACAAGTACCTTTAAAGCTCATGTTTGTTTCATCTGTACAAAAACTGAAGTGTAAAAACGACAATCTTCCAGTGTTTTTGACCGAAAGGAGACTGGTATCAATACTCATATAATAATTAGATCCCTTAACCCTGATTTTTATCAATTACCACAGGTTGATTACAAATAACATATTGTGAGTTCAAACCCCTTTATTCATTGTTAAAATATGGTGTTAACACATTATGAAACATTACCTGCATGTTTTTCTTTTTAAAACTCACCTGGAAGAACTCATGGCTGCTTTAAATCCTATTAAGAAACACGGGGTAGTAGTGCCCCCTGGTGGCTGAGGTGTATTACAGCAGCAAACACAAATCGACCCAGAAAGTTCACTGTTTTTTTTCTTGGCTTTTTAGGGCTTCCATATAAGGGTTCTTCTAATAATAATAATAATAATAATAATGCATTTTATTTAAGGAGCTCTTTTCCAAAAACTAAAACACAATTAAAACAACACACTTAAAATATATAAAACCCAACATTAATTACAGATTAAAAGCAGTTCTGAAGAGGTGAGTATATAAGTGAGTATATAACTGTATGAGTGTATCTACAGATAATGGCGTCCTCTGTTAATCCTGACTTCATATACCTGCTGTTTTCAGAGTTCTTGCCACGACTCAGATGCAGCCGACGGACGCCAGGAAAGCGTTCCCCTGTTTCGACGAGCCCGCAATGAAAGCTGTCTTCCAGCTGACGCTCATCCACCCCGCGGGCACCGTCGCTCTCTCCAACTCCCTCAACCACAGTGAGGAATACTCTCAGTGTATCACCGCTCGTAGTACAACTAGTTAAATGCAGAGGTCACATGTCACTGTGTGTGCTGTGTGCATGTATGTGTGACCATTAAAGAGGGTTTCATCCCTCCGATTCTATTATATCCAATGCAGCATTTTAGATGTGAAATATCCATCACCCACAACTTCAAGTGCATTGCAGCTTAAAGGGACCCTATTCTGCTTTTCGGGGTACTCGCTTCCCTGTAGTGTGTTATGAAAGTTTTTGTGCATGTAAATGGTCTGCAGAGGCTAAAATGCCTCCATTGGACTCCTTTGTTTACTTCCTGAACATAGTGACATCATTACACCTGCGCTCCTATTGGCAGCGCTCCAACATTGTACGTGACAGGTTAAGGGGCGGGACATCTCTAAGCAGTTGACCAATCACAACAGAGCCGGCCAGCTAACCAATCAGAGCAGACTGGGCTCTGGTTTCAGACAGAGGGTGAAAAGAGGTGCTGCAGCACAGGCAGTATGAGAAAAATAAAGAGCTTTTTGAACATTAAAGCATGGAGACACGTCCCAGTAGAGAGATACTAATATGAATTAGAATACACAATATAAGATATACACATTATTTAAAATACACTGCAAAAGACAAACTTCCTAATACAAAAATAAAACATGGGATCCATAGACATTCATTTTAGTGTGCAAAGCAGTTGCAGTTTAAAAAAACAAACATTTAACATAGGAAAACAGAGTATAATCTATTTTTAAAAAAGTAGCTATGAAGTTGTCTCTGAAGGGAGGCGTGTGGCGCAGTGGGTTAATGCGCTGATCTTCGAATCAGAGGATAGCAAGTTCGAGTCCCACTGCAGTCAGCATCAGACACTTCACCCCAAATTGCTCCTGTGGGCCACAGTATTATTGAGTATGTAAGTCGCTTTGGATAAAAGCGTCTAACATGTCATGTAATGTAATGTCTTTGATATCTATAAGTGAGGTGTTGTAAATGTCTTCATTTGTAATTAATCTGCTTTGTCTTTTTCCTCCACACAGAACCTGTTAACGTCACTTTGGATGGAGATAATTGCACCATGACCAGTTTTCATCCCACAAAGACCATGTCCACCTACCTGCTGGCTTTTGTCGTGTGTGAATTTACTTTCATCACAAACGAACCAGTCGGCGGTCCCAAACCAGAAACCTTGGTAATTTTTGGGGTGTTATCAGTGTTTTATGCTGCCCTCTGCTGGACTGATTTAACATGTCTCTGTGTAGTTTCTTTAATAATAAATCTGTGCTTGTGTGCAGATCAGGATCTGGGCTCGCAGGAAGGCCATCGAGGCCGGACAGGGAGACTACGCCCTGGAGAAGACTGGACCCATACTGCAGTTCTTTGAGGACTACTACAAATCTCCTTATCCTCTCGAAAAGTCAGGTAGGAACCAAACACATATGCACACTTTCTACTGTTGATATGTATCCATTGACTGCTTATTTCTAACGCTTTGTTAACATGCTGCTGTAACAGAACAATTCCTTAATTCGGGAATGAATCAAGCATATTTAAAGGGGCCCTATATTGCTCATGTTCACGTGTATATCAGTATAGTGTCTCAAGAGATGATTTGATTTACTGAAAGGCAGCATACCTGCAAGTGTGTTTGTTTGTAACACAGGTGCATGCATGGATTACTACCGGACACAAGCCACATGTCACTGAAAGGGAAACCAGGAAGAGACTCAAAATAACCACAAAAAGCCATGACATGACTAGAAAGAGAACCAAAACAGCACTAAAGAGACAGAAAAATAAATGTGAAAATGTGCAAAATTACCAGAGATACTATAACAATGCCAAGAACTACAAGGAAACACTAAATTACTACAAAGAGATGCAAAGCAATAACAAAAATTAGCAAAAGAAACACCAACAAACACCTAAATCAGGGGTGTCAAACTCAATTTCATGGCGGGCCACATCAGCATTATGGCTGCACTCAACGGGCCGGTTGTAACTTTAAGACTATATAAAAATAATGTATTATATTACATTATTGCCTCTGCATTGGATTATTATGGGATAGGGTAGTAACTACATAATTAACTACGTCTGAAAGAAGAAGTCTAGGCAAATAATGCAAGTCTCTTCAGTGCGCATGTCACAAAATGATTTAAAAAGAAAAGCAAAATTCTGGAAAAAAAGTAACATTTTGAAAAAAAGTCAAATTCTAAGAAAAATTCTAATTTGAGATGCATTGTGGGATATGTAGTTTATGGGCAACGTGCTTCTGTAAATCGGCATGTAACCGTATAATAAACATATTATATTCTTTGCAAGCTCTTGCGGGGCCACAGAAAATGAAGTCGCGGGCCGGATTTGGCCCCCGGGCCTTGAGTTTGAGACCCCTGACCTAAAGGAACATTTAGCTGATATTTATTATTTATTGTTTATTTGATAATCCAATTTCAAAAGACAAATGAACTCAAAGAAGACTTAAAACTAAATAACACCAAAGAGACACAAACAAGTACAAGAACAGGCAGTACATCCTCAGAAGGAAACAAATTAGATGTACTTCCAGCAGCAGTGAAAGATGAATGGTATTAATATCTTAATTTGTTTTCAGACCAGATCGCTCTGCCGGACTTCGGCGCTGGAGCCATGGAGAACTGGGGTCTGATCACCTACAGAGAGACCGCCCTGCTGTTCAACCCTGACGTCTCGTCCAACGGAGACAAGGAGTGGGTGGCAACCGTCATCGCTCATGAACTCGCTCACATGGTAAGGAGACATACATTGCAAGGATGACGTATTTTTGTAAGCTTCACAAGGGCTCGCTCGACAAAAATGTAATGGGACTTTTACATTACTCAGTGGTTAACACAAGTTAAACTCCTGGTACTAGAATGGGTTAAAAGCAGAGAACACATTTCACTGTGTGCTGTGTGCTCTGCATGTGTGACCATTAAAGAGGGTTTCATCCCTCCCAATTCTTCTTCTTCTTCTTCTTCTTCTTCTTCTTCTTCTTCTTCTTCTTCTCTTCTTCTTCTTCTTCTTCTTCTTCTTCTTCTTCTTCTTAATGATACGTTTTATTCAGCAGGATAATCTCCACATATTAACACCACGTAATCTTATACTTAAGCGTAAATGCAATCACCAGAAGTAAAATGCTAATGTTGGGCTTTAAAGTGCTTGGGACACGGTTTTCCCCCATCATCCAAACCATTAATTTCAGTAAATAATGTCCCCTTGAAACCGTTACTGAAGTGATTTTTGAAAATGTGTACTTTGATAACCGTTAATCTGCCCTTCAATGTGACCATATTCTGGATCTTCTCTGGGTCTGCTCTGGGATTCTTAAACTCCCGCGAAAAGGTGTGCCGCGTCACAGAGGGAACACGAACGCTTCCGGAGTCCAGTATCTGTATGCAAACAAACGATGGCGCACACAGCAGCAAGCTCCGACTGCGATTGTAGTTTAATTTTGAATGTGTCTGAGAGCTCATATGAGGATGAAGCATCTGATAGTGATAGCCTCGTAGACCATATTGACTATATGCCCTACAGATTCGAAGCATATGCCTCTGAATCGGATGAAATTAACTCCGAGTCGGACAGTGGAGACGACAACCCCCCCGACACACACACACACAAACACACACAGAGTATCCTAAAAAACACATCACGTTTAAAGGTTGTTGTTCGTACCTGAGTTTTCTCTTGTTGCTCGAAGTAGGCACTTCGGGGGCGTTTAGCTGGGGGGTTGGCGAAGTCTTTGGGGCCTTTACGGATTTGGGAAGGCGTGGGAAAGAGAGTAGGCACTGCTGACGGCTTCAGAATCCGTCTTCGCGAAAAATCAATCCCAGTTTCAGCCATCAACAAAGGCCTTTCCTCGAAATTCTCGGCCAGAAAGTGGGCGCTGCATATGTAGGTCGATGTGGGGTTCATCACAGACCAGCTAGCCCTTGTGTTCTGCACGTTTTTCTCCCATGTGCGCTGACGCTTGACATCCGTTGGAAAGCTATGTATGCTGACGTTAAGTTCCTCATTTGCTGTATTGGAACAGCCAGACACAATGCATCGTCGAACCATCTCTACACGTGACAAATCCCTTCTGTCCCTGTCTGGCTCAATGGGAGCAGAATAAATATGGCCCCAACATTGCATTGCACAACAATAGGTGGGATGGTGTCACAAGCACTTTAAAGGAACTACAGCATGGTCACATGACTTCACTTCACCACCACTAAGCTAAAGGTGGCTAATGTTGGGCTATAAAGGAACTACAGCACGGTCACATGACTTCATGTCACCACCGCTAAGCTAAAGGAGGCTAATGTTGGGCTATAAAGGAACTACAGCACGGTCACATGACTTCACGTCACCACCGCTAAGCTAAAGGAGGCTAATGTTGGGCTATAAAGGAACTACAGCACGGTCACATGACTTCACGTCACCACCGCTAAACTAAATGTGGCTAATGTTGGGCTATAAAGGAACTACAGCACGGTCACATGACTTCACGTCACCACCGCTAAGCTAAAGGCGGCTAATGTTGGGCGTGGTGACGTCGTCTCATTTAGACACTTGTTAGCAACCACCGTTTCTAAATTCACCAGTGGGGTATTTACTGACGTATTTTATGTCAATAGAACAAAAATCTCTTCAGCTTAACAGCTAACAGCGAAACACGAACAAAAATGTTATTATTATTAACACATTATCGGGTTGTAGGACTCATTCCTGTTGCACCACTCAATTATATCCCTGCTCGTGAATGTTTTTATCTTTACGAACCTGCCAGTAATATACAGATGTCTCCTTTCAGTGGTTTGGGAACTTGGTGACGACGCGCTGGTGGAACGACTTGTGGCTCAACGAGGGTTTCGCCACCTACGTCTCGTATCTCGGAGCCGACTTCGCTGAACCCTCATGGAATATGGTGAGTTTTCTTCTCTTGCAGAAATACATCCAAAGAAATATCAATAAGATGGCTTTAAGTGAAGTGTATTTAGTAAGAAAACAGAACAATTTAATCAAGACTCGTTGCACTCGGTGTTGTGACACCCATGAAGTGTCGAAAGTTTCTTAATATAACATTCAGTACTTCTAAATGTATTTTCACATCGTTGCTAGTAATCCCCCATTTGTAATACTACTACTCTACTTAATTTCTACTTATGTGCAGTTCCTTGTTTTGTTTTTTATGCTGCTGCAACACAAACATTTTCCAAATTTGGAATCAATAAATTACCTCTTATCTTATTATCTTAAATGTACCAGTAATGTGATTACGTATTTTTTTATGTAATTGTAAGGGGTTACAGTTTCCTTTTTGTTATACTTGTTTTTATACTTTCTTCTTATACTTATTGTTAAAAGTGAGAGTCTTTTTGTATTATTCTATATTAAGGAAGCATTGATGGATCCTATCTATAATATAGGGTCGATTTACTCAGTTAGGACTCTTTCTATGCAAAGAAATTGAAACATTTTTGACTGTAAATGGCGCTAACATTGATCATTTCAGACAAAGGGGCGATACATGTTAATTCAGACAGGCAGTATGAGAAAGATAAACATTTTCTTGTACAAACCCAAAATCGGAATGACAAGTGAAAAACACGACAGCCGGAAAAAGTGAAAAATTGAGAATAATAATTCCTCTTTAATTAAATTGCTCTAGTGTGAACCGTATAGAAATCAATGTAATGTTTAATGTAAAACGTGTCCGGTCATACCACAATTATTGTTTATAACCATTTTGTGTGTATTTTACAGAAAGATTTGATGGTCCTGAACGAGGTCATTGGGGTGATGGGAGTCGATGCTTTGGCCTCCTCCCACCCGCTCACTTCCAAAGAGGAAGACGTCCAGAGGCCGGAGCAGATCAGCGAGCTGTTCGACTCCATCACGTACAGCAAGGTGAGATATATTTATATAAAAAACACTTCACAACTTACTTACTTTTAAGTATTGTTATCGCCAAATCCCACCAAAAAATATGTTTAGTTCCACTAAACAAAAACAAGGCAAGGCAAGTTTATTTATACAGCACCTTTCAACACAAGGCAATTCAAAGTGCTTTACAACAATTAAAAACATTAAGAGCATTAAGAAACATATTATAAAAGGGCATTTAAAAACACTCATTTAAAAGCAAAGATAATAAAACATGAATAACAAAAGGTACATGAATAAAAGTGACAGTGCAGTGTGAGATGTGAATAGTTCAATTAAAAGCAGCCTGGATTTAAAAGTCAGAGTTTCAGCGGACCGGCAGGTTTCTGGGAGTTTGTTCCAGATGTTTGGAGCATAATAACTGAACTTCTCCATGTTTAGTTCTGACTCTGGGGACAGAAAGCAGACCAGAAGACCTGAAGGTTCTGGAAGGTTCATAATTTAGCAGTACACTGGAAAAAATGCTGCTCCAAAAACAAGTTAAACAACAATGAAAACCAGCTGTTTTCACTTGAAATAAGTACAAAAATCTGCCAATAGAACAAGTGAAGATTTGCTTTGTAAGATTTCTTGAAGAAGGGATATTTAGATAAATCAGATCTTGTGATTAGCTGGGAGAACTCATTTTGAACTATATTTGACCAGAATCAGGAAATGTTGTGTTACAATATAAGCCGCAAATGCTCAAAGGTTTTCTGTTTTCTGATGTTAGTTGGTGATTTCCCAATAAATAAGATTTTTTGACTTAAAGGTGGGGTAGGTAAGTTTGAGAAACCGGCTCGAGATACACTTTTAGTTATATTCCATGGAATGCTCTTAACATCCCGATAGCAATGAATATCTTAAGTGCTTTGACAAAAAAATCCATAAAAAATGTCATCTGTGGAAGCCGTGGCGCTGTAAAAAGCACGACCAATCATCTGAGCCGGCCCGGCTAAAATAACTGGATGGCCTACCTGCCTGTCAGCCTTCCATCTGTGCACAAACTTATCTCGTGCCCTCATTGGGCCCAATGAGGGCGTGTGTGTTGGAGGAGGGGCTCTGTAAGGACACACACGTGCGTGTGTGTTGGAGGAGGGGCTCTGTAAGGACACACATGTGCGTGTGTGTTGGAGGAGGGGCTCTGTAAGGAAGTGGCAGATTTTTTCCGGTTGTGTATTTTCAAATTCTAGCGCACTCGAGCTGGTTTCTCCAAAATGACCTACCCTACCCTTAACAAGATGATGCATTGTCTAAAAACAAGACCCTATATCTCACTGCATTGTTACTTCTGAAGTTATGATGTCTCATATCAGGTGTAGAAACATATTCTGACTAGATATTAGACAAATATACTTGACAAGATTTTGAGTTTTTGTAGTGTAGGTCAGAAACGTATTTTGGGCCCAAACCATTCAGTGCTTTATAAACCAGCAGCAGTATTTTGAAATCAATTCTTTGACACACAGGAAGCCAGTGTAAAGACTTCAGAACTGGACTGATCCACTTTCTTATTGTTAGTAAGGACTTGAAAACAATCATTAAGGGAAGAATATTTGGGCTAGATTTATCATAAATGCAACAAAGTAAGCATTACATAATAGCTCACTTGCATACTTCAACATTACCTTACAGACAACTTGTAATACTAAAATGAATTGTCTTAATGTCAGTGATGAACTGGGGAAGATTCATGGTGATATCTATCGTTTAATTTACCCTATTCATGTATGTATTTCCTGACAGGGAGGTTCAGTCCTCAGGATGCTCTCAGAGTTTATCACAGAGGAAGTCTTTTCCAAAGGACTCCAGGTGAGTCAAGCAGTTTGAATTTAGTGTTTTTAATATTGTCATACCATCATTTCATTGAGCTCATCTAACACATTTTCTACCTCATCTAGCGTATAACAAATGACTTATATTTTGTGCACACATGCACAGCACTCCACTTTAAAATATAATACACTGTCGTTTGCCATATATACTCATTGTCCTAAGTGTTTTTGTTTAGTTCTTTAGCTTTTAAGGTGTACATACTTGTCTTTAGCATCCTTTTTTAATGCTAAATTATTTCTTCTTCTTACTTATTTTTAATTATCCTTATATATTTCTTCTTTTACCTACTTTGCAACTTGTTTTTTTAGATTGTTTATGTTCGCACCACCAGATACCGAAGCAAGTTCCTTGTATGTGTAAACGTACCTGGCGATAAACACGATTCTGATTCTGATGATTATCTTTCTACAGACATACTTAGAGGAGTTCAAGTATTCGAACGCAGGCTACACAGACCTCTGGAGGAACTTGCAAATGGTAAGTTAGAATTGTCACAACAGCTTACTTTCCTTAAAAACATGCATTTATTTATCTAAACATTCACATTAGAGTTGTCATACCTTTTTGGGCCACATGAAGGCAGTGCAACACATTGTAAACACACAAAACAGATCCTGCTAAAGTGTGTTAGCAAAGTGTTTCCTATTTAAACATCCAGCTAGAGAAAAACATTAGCGTTTATTGTAGCTGAAAGTCCAACACTCAGACTCCTATTTGCTCCATTTTGGGTCTCCACCTCCTGACACAAATATTAAGCTAGCTCCTAAAAAGTCTCCGCGATTGTCTACAATGAGTTCACATTCCACTAATGTGCAATATGTGTGTTTTCATCATTTTTATGTACTTTTTTGATTAGCTAAGCTGTAAAGTAGAGTTATAACATTTCCGTTTAACAAATTATTGGTTTTAATTTGCTTTCTTTAAGAAAAAAGGAGTCCGAATTCTCGTATTCCAGATTTTAAATTGTGAAAATGTTCCGTTTCTTTACTCCTTTATGACAGTTAACTCGATATCTTTTAATTGAGGACAAAACAAGACTTTTTAGGACGTTATCTTGGGGGAAACACTGATCATCATATTTTAACATTTTCAGATTTTTAATTTATAGATGTGACCAGTAGATTAATGAACTAAGGTTAACACATGTTAGGTAATTGTGTTGCCGACATCACCAGTCCTTTCGCTGACTTTTCTGCTCTTTTTGTACATGTGCTACATAGCATTATACTCATCGAGGCTCGTTTTAAACACATGTAGAATTCATCTACCTGTTAAATATTATGACTCAATGGTCGACAGCATGACTAGAGATCAAGTATAACAATTGAAGTATGATTGAAAACCAGAGGTGGGAAGTATTGGAATACAAATACTTTGTTACTGTACTTAAGTACATTTTTCCGGTATCAGTACTTTACTCCACTACTTATTTTTCTGAGGACTTTTTACTTTTACTTCTTACATTTCTAACACAAAGACCTGTACTTTCTACTTCGTACATTTCCAAACAGGCTGGTTCCTTTAGTTTGAATGTGTGTTTGGTGGCGTGATCATTATTATTTAGAGTCATTGCGTGCCTATTGATTTGAACACGATCCGTGTATCCATCATTTCCTGGTCTTCTCTAAAGAAGAGGGACCAATGAAAACGTTGTCATGTTGCCGTTGTTCAGCATGGAAACATTCATTAGCTAACAATGACATTATTGTTCTATTAATATAAAGGGAGGTCAGGTACTCTTTAAAACAGCTGCTAGTTATGGGTACTTTTTACTTAAGTACATTTCAAAGCCCATACTTCTTTACTTTTACTTGAGTAAAGAAGTTTAGTCAGTACTTCTACTTTTACCAGAGTATTTTTAAACACGAGTATCTGTACTTCTACTTGAGTAAAGGATGTGTGTACTTTAGCCATCTTTGTTGAAAACACAAATGCGTAGAGTTCTTCTTCTACCTGTTTCCTGTTTCTTGTTTCCAGGCGGTGGATAATTCGAGCGTGGTGCTGCCGGCTTCAGTCGAGGTCATCATGAACCGATGGATCCTTCAGATGGGATTCCCCGTCGTCACCATCAACACCCAGACGGGAAAAATGACCCAGAAGCACTTCCTGTTGGACCCCGAATCTGTAGTGGACCGACCCTCAGAGTTCAAGTAGGAACATTTGACTTATACCTCATTTATGAACCAATAAGGGACATTTATTCTGGTGTTATCTACAATACATCCCCCACCCCAAAACACACGAGCAAGAACTGGACCTACACTGAAAAAACTGAAACGTTGGCTTTAATTAAATGCATTATGTCAACAAATGTCACGTAATTGATTAGGTTAGTTGAAAGCAATAATGTTAAGTTGAACCTAATCTTTTTTATTTAAACTTAATAGTATTGCTTTCAATGAACCTAATACAGTTAGGTGAAATCTGTTGACATAACACATTTAATTAAAGTCAAACAACTATAATAAGGTATTTAAAATCATAAGGCCGCCTAAATTGATAGAGGATAAACAAAGAAATACAGCATTGTGTGATTGCTGACTTTCTAACACGATAATTCCTACATTTTATTTCTAAGCTCAGGCTTTATTTCTCACTTCTTTAACATGATAGCGAGCTAAAGACAGCTTTTTCAAATCACATGAGGATATTCTTGATGATCCCAAAGTTAAAGGTGTTTTTCTTCTTAATCCGTGATCAAATCTTGCAATGTAGTTACAACGTATATTTAGTTTACGCCTGTTTATGCTGGCATGACACTGTATGTATTTAACCATAACACTCTCATGCACTCTCTATTATTCTCTACTCTGTTTTTTTAAATGCATATTTTTCTTCTCTCTGGACGTAGCTATGAGTGGCTTGTCCCCGTCACCTGGATAAAGACTGGAGCAGCTGAACAGTCCTACTGGCTTGTTGAAAAAGAAGGTAAGATGAATCAAAGAGCGCTGCAAAGATGATTAACACAATACAAAAAGATGCTTTATTTTCAGTCGTGGACATTTTTCAAATTCTTTTTTATTCATTTAACTACTTCAATATTGATGAAGACATATTTTTAAAGACAAGGTACAAGAAAAGAAAGTAAGTTGAAGCCAGCCAAACATCTTGAAAGTGTTTTTTTTTTTACTTTGATTGAAATGGTTGATGATAAATCATATTTGAGAGATAGGGATTCAGTCCATTCCCATTTTATCACCAATTACCAATTACACGGCACAGTCTGCTCTGATTGGTTAGCTGGCCGGCTCTGTTGTGATTGGTCAACCGCTTCCAAACTTCTTCCACCTCTTGAAGGATGAAAGGGATATAAAAAGGTTAGAAAAGTGTCAAAATACCTATAATTTCACGGGAAGACTCGGGGTAGAGGAATGTGAGAATTTGGTGAGGGATATTTCCAAATATCAGGAACAAACTCCCAGAAACCTGCGGGTCCGCTGCAACTCTGACTGCTTTTAAATCCAGGCTGAAGACTTTTCTTTTTGCCGCTACTTTTAATTGAACTATTCACATCTCACACTGCGCTGTAGCTTCTATTCATGTACCTATGTTAATGTTTCTAATGGGTTTTATGCTCTTAATGTCTTTCATTTGTGTAAAGCACTTTGAATTGCCTTGTGTTGAAAAGTGCCGTATAAATAAACTTGCCTTGCCTCTGATTATCTTCTAATATCCCTCCAGCTACGAACCGTAGCATGGTCACCGGTGCCGATGAGTGGCTCGTGGCCAACATTGACATGAAGGGTTTCTACAGAGTGAACTACGACGCTGAAAACTGGGAACGCCTCCTCGCCAAACTGAGCTCCAAACATCAGGTACAGTCTCATAATCCGATGGAAAAGTATTGCATTTCTTCTGTGGTTTTTAAAATGCCATTACAATCCCAACACTCAATCCTTTGTTCACTTTCCAGGATATTCCAGTGATTAACCGAGCTCAAATCATCGATGACGCTTTTAATCTCGCAAGGTGAGGCCATATTTTTTAACAAAGGGTGTTTTAAATATTGTTAAAGCTCATTTATTTTGCACATTTTATACACATAGGTAACCCACTGTGCTCTGCAGGTTACACAAGGAACAAATAGGAAAAAGGAAACAGCAAAACTATTCAAAAATGTACAACAAAAAACAAATAATGAATTCAGTTATAATAAAATATATTTATTTGCAGAATTTAAGCCATTTTAAAACCAGGTTTTTACATAATGACACTGTTGATTTCAATTAAAACAAAAACTAAATGTTATATATTTATTACATTTAGGCTTAAATTATGTTTTTATGATATTTAAACTCTGGGATATGTCAATTATTAGCAACAACTTGTTTTTAATGCTTGTTTTTTTTTATCTATAACTTCTGAAAAATACTATATATTAATGTATGTTTCACTTTCAATGACTTTACTCTTTTAAACAACTTCAGTCCTAATCATTACGACCAAATATTAATTTATTTTCAGAATTTAAACTATTTTAATGCCAGGTTTTTACATAATGACACTCTAACTTACTTTAAGAAAACCAGGCCATACCGAAAGACATATTCCTAGAACTGCCTAAAAATATATATCACTTCCAACGAGTTAAAACAATTAATGAATAGCAATGGTAAACACCTAGGTCTTTAACTTGTCAGCTCTTCTTGCATTTTGTTCCAAGAGACAAAGCTGAGTAATTATTTTGGGTGTTTTCAGAGCGAGGATAGTGGACACCACTCTGGCTCTGAGGACCACCACCTTCCTGGATAAAGAGGTGGAATATATGCCCTGGCAGACGTTCAGGAGAAACGTAAACTACTACTTCCTGATGTTTGACCGCAGCGAAGTGTACGGACCCATGCAGGTCTGTGATGAACGGTCAAAATGTGTAACGCTCTTTCAGTGAATTAATTCCTGTGCGTATCCCAGAAACCATATGTGTTTGTAAGGGATTGCAGGTTGGTTAATCGGGGAAAATATAACTGGAATCAAAACGGTCCAATTTGAAATGGTGTTTCCATCCCAGAAAAACACATGTGTTTATAAGGGAAGGCATTGGGAGGATATAACTGGAAATATATGCAATGCTGATTAAATGTGTACGTTTTTCTGTATTCAAACATTAACGAAACTTTCCAATTTCTTTCCTCAGGCTTACCTGAAGCAACAGGTCGAACCTCTGTTCAAACACTTCAAAAATATCACTGGTAACTGGACAGAGATCCCAGAAAAGCACACCGACCAGTAAGAATATTCAACGTACCGAATGTTTAGTAGTGCATATATTCAAAAAGGTCTGAGTGCCAATGGGAAGAGATGTTTTTCATGATATCTGTTTCCTCTCTTCCTCCCTCCCAGGTATAACCAGGTGAATGCGATCTCCATGGCCTGCAGCACAGGAGTGGACGGCTGCAAGGAGCTGACCAGCGGCTGGTTCACTGAGTGGATGAATAATCCAGCTGTCAACAAGTATGTCAACACATATCAGTTTATATTCCTCAGGGGAAGAAGGTAATAGAGTACATTAAATCAAGTAGTGTAAGCTACTCCACAACATTTTGGAAACATATATATTCTACTTTTTACAACTCTACATTTATTTATCCTAAACCTGGTAAATGCAATTTTATTTTAATTTAAAAAGGACATATTCTACTCATGTTCAGGTGTATATCAGTATGTAGTGTCTCTACTTTAAAGAGTCCTCTCCTGCTGATGTTCAGGTGTATATCAGTATGTAGTGTCTCTACTTTAAAGAGTCCTCTCCTGCTGATGTTCAGGTGTATATCAGTATGTAGTGTCTCTACTTTAAAGAGTCCTCTCCTGCTGATGTTCAGGTGTATATCAGTATGTAGTGTCTCTACTTTAAAGAGTCCTCTCCTGCTGATGTTCAGGTGTAAATCAGTATGTAGTGTCTCTACTTTAAAGAGTCCTCTCCTGCTGATGTTCAGGTGTATATCAGTATGTAGTGTCTCTACTTTAAAGAGTCCTCTCCTGCTGATGTTCAGGTGTATATCAGTATGTAGTGTCTCTACTTTAAAGAGTCCTCTCCTGCTGATGTTCAGGTGTATATCAGTATGTAGTGTCTCTACTTTAAAGATTCCTCTCCTGCTGATGTTCAGGTGTATATCAGTATGTAGTGTCTCTACTTTAAAGAGTCCTGTCCTGCTGATGTTCAGGTGTATATCAGTATGTAGTGTCTCTACTTTAAAGAGTCCTCTCCTGCTCACAGAGCTCTTATCTCCTTGTTTCCAGGATTAGTCCTAACCTGAAGTACGTAGTGTACTGCAGTGCGATCGCAGCAGGAGGAGAGAAGGAGTGGGAATTTGCTTGGTCCGCATTCAAGAACGCCACCATCGCCTCGGAGGCCGACAAACTGATGTCCGCTCTGTCCTGCAGCAAAAAGCCTTGGCTGCTCAACAGGTCAGAAACTCTGAAGCATGCATATCCATTCCTGTAAGATGCTTTGAATGCATTATGAGTATTAACAGCACCTCAGGTTTAGGGAATAACAGGATTAGCAACCCAGTCTCACGGCATTTCGTTTTATAGTCACAAAATGTAATCTATTGAATCGTGTTCACCAACACGATTTTCCCATTTTCTTCGTGTCACACAGAACGATTTTAAAAGCAATGTATTTCTATTGGTAGTATGTGTTACGTGTGACTGGGACACACAAGAAAATTATAGGATCCAAATGCACGACTCCAGACAAAAAAGGACGGTTCAAAAAAGGATTTGACTTTAGGTGTACATACAAACACTTTAGGTGTACATACAAACACTCATAATAAACATGGACTCCAAAAAATGACTTACTAAATAAACAAAACGTACTCTAGCTCAGATATCAACTGGCAGACAAATCACAAATAATATTTGTAAGGCTCAATCTCGAAACGATCTGGCACTTGACACAGAGAAAAACACAGGGTGTTTGTCAATGTCGAGGAAAGCTGCTCCAGAGCCACTATTTCAAGGATGCTACATCATCGAGTGCCGCCGAAGGACTGCTCCAATGTCCAGGATACTTGGAATTCTACCGAGGCCGGCGTACTTCGTTGCACATGTGTAGACTCCGCGGTCTTAAAATCCCCACAATGCTTTGCACACGGACCAATTTCCCAAATCTTTGGCGGAAAATGTAAGGCAGGGCCTCTCATATGACGCACACCTGCATACTTGCTAGCCTGTTCCATTCTTCGTTCTCCGAATGCGAGGAGGGATTCTTGCCTCGCTTCTGAAGCAACTGACTCGGAGGTACATGTGCTACCAAGCAAGCCTCCTCGACATTGAGCAACACCCACAGATTAAATAAACACACAGGGGCTCTACAGGTGCAAACAATAAGGGCGGGGCAGGTAATCAGGTCAGTGAAGAACACACAAGGGTAGGATTCGAACTACCTGAAATGAGAGGGGAGATCAGTGCCAAAGTAAAACAGGAACTGACAAACAGGAAATGCCAGACAACAAAAGGGTTAGCAGACGCGGACTTGACAATATTAACTTCACCGAGAAATAATACTAATTCAAATAAACAAGGATAAAAAACGTACAAATCTGACGAGACACAACAGTATGTTTCGTGCCTGCACCAAATAATAACAAATTAGACAATAGAAATACATTGCTTTTAAAATCGTTCTGTGTGACACGAATAAAATGGGATAATCGTGTTGGTGAACACGGATCAATAGATTACATCTCGTGACTATAACACGAAATGCCGTGAGACTGGGTTGGATCAAAAGGGGCAAGAAGAAGCTTAAAAACGTTTCTGGTCCCCCTCTAGCGTTCATTGTTCATGAAAATAAAAGTTTAGGTCATCGTCATCACCATCCGTGATATTTGATTCAATGTTTTAAACAATTCATGTCTTTGTACAAAACAACCAAAAATAAATACAACGACAAGAAATAGCAAGCATCACTTCACAAGTCCTGCTCAGAACCATTCAGGATCTGGTTTCTAAATAAGAGTTTTAGTTTAGAAAAAGTTGCACAAATTCAAAAAGTATAATGTGTGCTTGTCTTATATTGTACTTGTTAAATATACATGTAAACATAAATTACACAGTAGTCATGTGTTAATAAGCCCCATTTTCAAATAAATTCAGTCAATTAAAGTAGAAAACATTTTCTAACAATAAGAAAAAAGCCCAATCATTTATTTACCAATCAACCTAGAAATAGACCCTTCATATTTCCCTTTATTATAATCAATCTGAGCTTCTCTTTTAAGGAATGAGCTGCTAACAAAATAAATGAAACCTTATGGAGGGCTGTGATGTAGGCTGTTTTCTTAAAGCATATTCATGTATCAAGAATAATTAACCTACATTTGATTGATTTTGCTAACTTATAACTTAACTTATGAGGCAATATACCTCTCCTCTAGTGAGGGGCCCAGCCCTTAGTATATTTTTCTGTATGTGGCCCTAGGTGAAAAAGGTTCGGACACCCCTGTGATACACAGATTAGGTCACTGAGTATTTTACAGTGATTGTAATGCAGTATATTAGGCCTTTGTCCTCACTGTGAGTGTGTTTCAGGTACCTGGAGTATTGTCTGGACCCCAAAAAGATCCGTAAACAAGACGCCACGTCCACCATCATCTCCATCGCCAGTAACTCCGTCGGTCAGCCTCTGGCCTGGGACTTCGTCAGATCCAGATGGGACTATATCTTCAACGAGTGAGTACTCCCTTCCTCATGCAGACACATATATGCCTTTCCAATTGTAATTATGATTTAATGCACATATTTAGGTTCATATTGTAGGAGTTTTATTCTTGTCATTCTTACTTTTCTTTAGTATTTTTTAGTATATTTATATTAAGTTCAAACATTTATTTTACCTTTTGCCTCTTTTCTTCAGGTACGGTGGTGGCTCATTTTCCTTTGGAGGATTGATTAGTGGAGTGACCAGACGATTCTCCTCTGAGTTTGAGTACAAGCAGGTACAGTTTCTCTATTTTTATTTGTAAATACATTTGATTTTCAGTAGGATGTCATGACACCATGTTTAGATATTTAAATGTAGACAATTTGTGGGTACATTCATAATAAGGAGGCCCTATTCTGCTCATGTTATACTAATATAATATATTGTTTCCAACAAGAACGGTAGAATACTGGGAAATTGCACACTCGTATTTATTTCAAAACATAACAGGAAAGAGAATGAGCAGGACACATACTTACACTTCAAAATAAAAGCATTTCCTGTCAAACATTTTACCCTTAACTTTTGTCAAGAAGCAAATAAACAAATGTTTTTACTGCCTTAAAGGTCACCTATTATGCAAAATCCCCTTCTTCATGTCTTTTCTACATCAACATGTGTCCCCTCTTCTTCATGTCTCTTCTACATCACCATGTGTCCCCTCTTCTTCATGTCTCCTCTACATCAACATGTGTCCCCTCTTCTTCATGTCTCTTCTACATCACCATGTGTCCCCTCTGTGTAAAGAGACTCTGAAAGTTTCAGGAACAAAGATTCTCTCTCTTTTTGTCCTGATCCATTTATATAAAAACCTGTCTGAAAATGAGCCGATCAGATTTTGGCCACTTTATGATGTCATAACGATGTGTTGGCTTGTGTAACCATTAGCCAATCACCAACCAAGGTAACCCCCCCCCCACCTTATCACCTGAATCTCCTCCTAGAGCACCATTGAGTTCTTTGTAACCAAATATCTCTCAGAGGGGCGTGGGGAGGGGCTCCTTATTTTCATCTAAAGTAACAGACAGAGAATCAGCACTTTGGAAACAGGGCTGAAACAGAGGGGATTATGGGATGCTGCAATGATCTGTTTGGTGTTTCAGCCAATCAGAGACATGTTGTGTATATATCTGAGACCTGTGATATATTGATGAAAAACAGCACAATAGGGGACCTTTAACTTTTGTCAAGAAGTAAATAAACGAATGTTTTTACTTCCTTAAATAAAAGAAGTTACAACAAAGACTGTCATGGCACGATTATTGAATCCCAGTAACCCCCCACTCATCATTTCTCCCCAGTTGCTCCAGTTTAAAGCAGACAACGCGGCTAACTTCGGGTCGGGCACGGCGGCTCTGGAGCAGGCGCTGGAGAGGACCAAAGCCAACATGAAGTGGGTCGCTTTGAACAAGAAACCAGTGTTGGACTGGTTCGAGAGTCAGACTCCTGCCGTTTAAACACTGTGACGTTCAGCTGGAACCAAATGTATAAACCAGGGGTGTCCAAACTGTTTTCACTCAGGGCCACATGCAGAAAACTATACGAAGGGCTGGGCCACTTATTCAATTCAAACGTATTTATATAGCCCAATATCACAAGACACATTTGTCTCAGAGGGCTTCACAAATCAACAAACACGTATACAATGTAAAAACAACAAACATATCTGAGAATATATTAACATGACAAGATAAATGTGAACATACCAATGAATGGGTACGAAACACAATGACACAAATACAGTTAGCATACAATAATTAAAATTAGTTCAAATGAAGGGTCCATGCGGATGTTTAAAAGGGAGTTTAAAACCAGTCCTGAATGTAAGCTGTACTAACGAGGAAAGTCTTCAGCCTACTCTTAAATGTGTGGACACTTTATAGAGATTAGGTATATTGCCTCATAAGTTCAGTTATGAGTTAGCAAAAGCAATCAAATGTAGGTAAACTATGCTTGATTCTTGAAAATGCTTTAACCCTCCTGTTGTCTTCGGGTCAAATCTGACCGATTCACTACTTTCATCAATCATACCTTTTTTGTTTTACATTCGATTGCATTAAGGCTTCATGATATCCTTCACAGTAGACATTTGAACATATCAACTTGCTGATCACCACTTCCATTGGATTCTGGATGATTTAGTCAACTTTGTAACACCCATGGTGTTCCCTGTCAATTAGTAACCATCTGGATCAGATAACACACACACACACACACACACACACACACACACACACACACACACAAACACAGAACAATTTGACACATTTCCCGCTCTTATGTGCCCATCCCCCCACATGAATCACACCTGGCACACGCAATACACGTTCAGTGTCTATTCTTTGTATATTTACTGCAGTTTTTCATGTATACCAGTCGTCTGATACAATATGTACAGTTTGAAAGGGTGTTAAATGAAATGTGGTGATGATTAATGGTTTTTGTGTTAATGTTATAGCAGTTCAAACCGGACCGGTCAAATTTGACCGCAAACACCAAAGTAAGGGCGACGAAGACAATAGGAGGGTTAAGAAAACAAACAGCCTACATCACAGCTCACCATAAGGTTTACTTTATTGTGTTGGCAACTCATTCCTTAAAAGAGAAGCTCAGATTGATTAGAATATAATAATAATTTCAAGATTGATTGATAAACATATTATTGGACTTATTATTATATTATTATATTTAAAATGTTTTCAGCTTCAATTGACTGAATTTATTTGAAAGTGGTCTTATTAACACATGAATACTACTGTGTAATTTGTGTTTACATTTATATTTAAGAAGTACAATATAAGACAAGCACACGTTTTATTTGTGGGCCATATTTCATTATACTTTTTGAATTTGCTGAGGGCCGATTCAAAATGGCCCTCGGGCCGTAGTTTGGACACCACTGGTATAAATGTTCTGTATGTGAAGGAGCCTTTTTTAAATGTAAAAGTTTGAATTATGAATTTTTATGGGTAAAGATTAGTATTTGAGATCTAAATCTGGTTTTGTATGTAAAAAGAAATGTTTTAATACTGTACATACTGCCGTCATTTTGGAAGATTTTAGAGAGAATTCAAGATTTTAAATAAATGTCAACGAACAAAAGTGTGATGTGTTGTATTTACTGGGCTGAATCTCCATTTTACTGCATCTTCTGTTCATGCCAGTGAAATAAAACCAGCTTTTCCAAGACAATCAATAAGAAGACAGACATTATTTGAGACAACCCTCAGGATTACATTTTTTTATATATATTTATATTGTTATTTCCCCGTTTTAAGGCCAGTAACGTAATATTGTTTTCCGAATTTACTTGACTTTTTAATTGTATTTTTCAGGGCAGTTACATGATATAATTTTCTGAATTAACCTGACTGTTTATTATATTTTTATTACATTATATTGACTTACATTTTTGTATATCTTTATATTGTTATTCCCCATTTTAAGGGCAGTAACGTGTTTTTCTCTGAATTTACCAGACTGTTTTATTAAATGTGTTATATATTAAATCCTCTTAGATTTATTCACCCTTGTTATACTTTTACAATACTAATGTTACGTTATTGTATCTATTATATGGCAGAAATAGTCTGTCTCATAACTGTCAGTGTTTGTCAGTATATCTGAAATGACTAGGTTAGCTACATTAGCTAGCTAGCTTACAGCAGATCTGCAGTAACATCAGAAGGAGTCATGTGATCACATTGTTAAAATAAGACCATCAAACATTTTAGGTGAGTTTCCAACAACAGAGACAACTTTACAATCCTGAACGTCACCATGTTCTCCGGTTCCAGCAGGACTTATAATTGGAATGGAGTATTTTAAGACCATAGCATTTGTACTTTTACTAAAGTAAGGAATCTGAGTACTTCTTCCACCGCTGGAAACTGCAAAGAAACATCCTCTTACAGGAAGTGAATTAGCAGTCAAATAGAACCAGCATTTCCCCCAAGTTTCTGGACTTAATCGATGGTCTGGTATTCATCACAGTGCCTTCTTTAGTTACTCTAACTTCCAGCTTGTCAAGATCGGAGTTTTTGTGTTAATAGTTTCCTGTTTTATTTAGATATATTTCTCCTTGTGTCTCACTTCCCGTGTTTACCTCCTGTCTGATTACCTGCTCGTGTCTCACCTCCCCAGCTGTCTCTTTTCTTGTGATTGGTCTTGTGTGTATTTAGTTTTGTTCTCTGTCGGTTCGTCGTCGTGAGTTTTTGTTTGCTCCTTTTCCTTTTGTTGATCGTGCCTGCTCGTGTATTTTTCCAGTGTTTGTTTGTTTCAGCTTTTTATTTATTTAAGATCGCTTTTTTGTTTATACTTATACTTTAATACCCCATGCTCTTTATCCCGATGACCTCCTTCTCCTGACACAGCCATGTTGACTCAGCAGAGGTGCTTCTTCTCCAGCTGCCTCCCCTCAGCGGGGGGTCTTTCCTCAGGACTTTAGAGGGGATGTGCTGCCTGTTTAGCACCTCAGTCCCGCTGACAGCTGTTTATTTTAGGAAGTGACCAAGCACCAATTAGAAGACCCCAGTGTTTGAAGAAGTAGATCCTTTACTTAATTAAAAGTACTAATGATCTTAATCCATTTTATTCCATTGTATTTCTATGTAAATACTGCTATATTTTACTGTATTTTGTTCTATTTTAAATATGTTTAAATGTTATTTTGTATGTACGCACCATGACACCAAGTCAAATTCCTCGTACGTGTGAACCTACCTGGAAATAAACCTGATTCTGATTCTGATTCTGAAAACACTTCATAAAAGTCCTGATTCCTGAAAGTAATTTGAGACGTTTACTTTTTGGATTCTTTATTTCTAGTCTTTTAATTTCTCTAATGTTCAAAGCCTTGTCTCTTGATGCAGCTGCAACGCAAACATTTCCCACATTGGGATCAATAAAGTACTTCTTATCTGATCTTAATAGCATCAAATATACTTAAAGTACAACAAGTACTCAGTCTGTACAATGACCCATTTCAGAATATTGTAAAGTACAGAAGTATTATCAGGTAAATGTACTTCAGGTATCAAAAGTAAAAGTACTCGTTTAAAAGATGGATTAAATTATCAAGGTTCTTATTTTAGCCTGTTTTTAATTGCATTAAAGCCTTGTTTGTAAATGTGGAGCCAATAAGATACTTAAAATACTGCGTAGAGTAGTACAGTACTGCATTATACTATATAATGTGTTTTTATATGTACAAAGCACCTGTGAGTGTTAAAATAAATGTAAAAGTAGCATCAAATAGAAATACTTAAGTAAAGTACACATGTAGTTAAAAAAGTGAGATACTGAAAGAGACAAACTCAAAGGTTTCACATTTGATAAATAATGTTTATTCTGTTGTAGAAAAATGTCATAAATAAACAGTTCTATGTACAATATTAAGGACATAAATATATGTTGTTGAAAATAACAAAAAGGAGACGTTTCGTCCGTTAAATAAATGTTCTTAGAGGTCATTGTTGCAATGAGATAAAGTCGAGTGGATTGACGTCCTCAGCAGTGTCCGGAGAACGCTGCGTTTTGAAGATGCCAGAACTGTTCGCTGGTGAAAAGAGAAGCTCCGTTTGAAACCTGAGGACAGAAGAAAAGCATTTCTGTTAGAAACGTATTCAACTTCAACATCTCTGACATTCAAAAGCAGTTCGATCTCTGGGTTTGTTTGAGCATTTCATTTACTCATGATTTAACCAACGAGACGTGGAATAAGTGCAGAGAGCATGGTGTTTACATTTAGGCTCAATCTAATATTTCCTAATACTCAGATCTTGTTCTTGAGTAAAAGTAGAAGTACTCAGATCTTGTGCTTGAGTAAAAGTAGAAGTACTCAGATCTTATACAGTACTTGAGTAAAAGTAGAAGTACTCAGATCTTGTACTTGAGTAAAAGTAGAAGTACTCAGATCTTATACAGTACTTGAGTAAAAGTAGAAGTACTCAGATCTTATACTTGAGTAAAAGCAGAAGTACACAGATCTTGTACTTGAGTAAAAGTTGAAATACTACTGTTATGGAGTATTTTAAGACCATAGTATTTGTAATTTTACTTTAGTAAGTAATCTGAGTACTTCTTCCACCACATGAAACTGCGAAGAAGCATCTTTCGTACAGGCAGTAAAATAAAACCAACATTTCAGCCAAGTTTCTGGACTAAATGGAGGGTCTGAGCTGAGACTGTCCTCCGAAGTGATGTAGAATAAGGGCAGTAAAGCATAAAGAGAAGAGCTCAGAGGATGATATGAACATACCTGATAAGAATGCTGCATTGGGGTCGTGCTCATGGAGGGAAAGTCTGCTTCCTGCTGGGTGTAGCTCTCTGTCGGCTGACCCAGGAACTGCTGCAGATTTTGGGGTTCTTGAACAGATTCTGATGCTTTCTGCTCCAAAACCTCCTCGCTGAGGCCCAGCTGCGCCGACAGGTACGAGATGTATCGGATGGTGAGGCGCAGAGTGTCGATTTTGGTGAGGGTCTGTCCTTCTGGAGCCACAGATTCAGGTAAATACGTCCTCAGGTGGTTCAGAGACTTAGTCAGATCCCTCATCCTGTGCTTCTCCCTGTCGCTCGCTGTCTGGCGCTTCTTCCCCGGGTATCTGGATCTGGATTTCTTTGTCGTGGAGGTAGGAAGAGTTTGGGAGTCTTGGCTCTTTTGCTGAGGAACTGCTGGGCTTTTGAAGACTAAACAGTCCAAAGGGTTGGGTTCGTTCGTCTGGAAAGCGTTGGGGGAGAAGCAGAACGAGTCCACAGAGGAGGTGGGAGACAAGGAGCTGCTGCTGGCACTGAAATACCCAGGATCTGAAGCTGCATCGAAGGCCAAAGTGTTGTATTGTTTGTCCATCAGAGTCAAAGAGGAAGGATTCGTCGTGGAGCTGCAGATCGGAGCAGTAGGAAACATCCATGGCTGCAGGAGCGATAGAAGCAGAGAGTGTGTTTCTGGTGAGGCAGGAAAGGAGAGTGAGGAGTGAAGGAGATTTGGGATCCATATATGAGGAGAGAGGTGTGATTTTGCACCTCCAGCGGCCACCTTGAGTCCTGAGAATCTGGGCGGGGGGTCTCATGGGAAACATGGCAGCTCCAGGACTGAAGTGTGACTCGGTGATCCTCACACGGAGAGAAATGATGGAGAGAAATTCACACCACCCACTCCTGCAGCCTGGGAACAGGAGAGGAGTTACACCTTGAGTTAAAGACATTACATGAAGCAATGAAAGAGAACAACATGAGTCATTTACTGTACAGGAGAGGAGAGGAGTTAAAGGGCTCGGTCTGAACCGGAGGGGTCCTTTTAGATTTTATTTAAAGCGTCTTTGAGCATTAGGAAAAGCGCTATAAAAATCCAATGTATTATTATTATTATTATAAGAAATTAAATGAAGCAGTTAAAGAGAAATACATCAATCATTAATTTTTTTGCAAAGTGATGTTTTGTGAATGAAAGCAGACCCATTTTCAACGGTACCCCAGGTCTGAAATGGTTCTTGGATTACAAAATAAAAGCCTAAGCCCTTTAACTGAGAGATCTCAGGTCCAGTGAAGCACAACACCGTGTCCTATCTTCTTTTTTGTTAATTTGTGTATTTGTGAGACTCATTAAAAGGCAGTCCTGCATCTCATTAACTCCGCCCCGCTGTCCTCAGCTGGAGAAGTGTGCCGGGCAGCAGCTGTGAAGTGTGAGGACTTTACACCTCGTGCTGTTTGGACAGCAGTGAGGCTGGGAACACGGAAAAAATAACTCCTGACACACTTTACATCTGAGGAATATCAACAAAATGTGTTCAAGTTGATCAAAAAACACAGTTAAGGTCCACTGTCCTGGGAACTGATCTTAAATACAGACATTCAGAACAAGAACTGTCATTTTCTTGTTGTGTTTGTATGTTTTTTATGCTGCAAAAGGACTTTTTATTATGACATAACTCCACTAATGCATGGTATTGTGTTTCCCACTCAGTCACACAGCTGATTGTTTCAGACACAGCTTTTTCTCTCTGGATTCTCTGTGTTATTTCTGAGGATTTAATGGTCAGGTGTGCTCTGTGGATCTGACCCCAGAGCAGCGTTCCCACTGAACGTCGCGTCACTTTTGACTCCTGCTCTGCAGCCAAGGTGAAACATGAGCAGGAGGTGTGAGGAGATCCCGCACAAATCCTCTCTGAAGCAACCAAAACACATCTGAAGCAGCATGGTGGAAAGTATCTTAGTAAATGTACCTTAGTATTGTAATTAAGAAAATGTTTGAGGTACATATACAAAATAAAAACCCTAAAATAAATAATAGAAAGGGCAGACATTAAGAACTATTTATTCGACTTCAGGTTGTATTTTATTTTTGTGAGAGAAAGGGCAAGTAAGTAAGTAAATTATTTCTAAAATCAGGAATATTTTGTGTACTTAATGTACTTTTAGTGTCTCTCTTGTATTGTGTTGTGTACTAGTTTGTTATATGTACCTTTCTTTTTGCAAAGTGAAGTTTTGTGACTGAAAGCACACTCATTTTCAACGAGATCTCGGGTCCAGTGAAGAATGAAATCTAAATGTACCTAAGTATTATAATTAAGAACGTTTTTGAGGTACATATCATTCAATATTAGTACAGACAATTCATCTAATTATTATGGTGTAACATGGGTCTGATAAAAGTGTAATACAGGCTTAATAGCAGAATAACATGAGGACCACATTTGCAACCAAAACACATCTGAAGCAGCATGGTGGAAAGTAACTAAGTAAATGTACCTAAGTATTGTACTTAAGAACATTTTTGAGGTACAAATACTTCATTTTTTAGCTCTACTAATTCAATACTAGTACAGACAATTCATTTAATTATAATGGTAAAATATGGGTCTTGTAAAAGTGTAATACGGGCTTAATAGCAGCATAACATGAGGACCACATTTGCAATGAAAACACACATCTGAAGCTGGAGAAATATCCAACGCAGGAGTGGTGGAAAGTAACTTAGTGAATGTACCTAAGTATTGTACTTAAGAACATTCTTTAGGTACATATTATTTTTGTTGTAATTCTACTAATTCAATCAATCAATCAATGTTTATTTATATAACCCAATATCACACATGTTACATTTGTCTCAGTGGACTTCACAGTTTGTACAGAATATCAGTATGACAATACGACACCCTCTGTCCTTAGACCCTCACATCGTACAAGGAAAAACTTCCAGAGAAAACCCCACAGTTTAAAGGGGAACATGGGAGAAACCTCAGGGAGAGCAACAGAGGAGGGATCCCTCTCCCAGGACGGACAGACGTGCAATAGATGCCGTGTGTAAATCGAAGAGATAATACATTTTACAGCGTAGGTAGCCCGAATGTTTGGAAATGCATGTGTCTATAATAAGAAGATGAATCCACGAGGAAGTCAACAATCCTGTGGGAGCCATCAGGGAAGTAGTATGATGAGAGTCAGGCAGGACCATTCAATATTAGTACAGACAATTCATTTAATTATAATGGTGTAACATGGGTCTGATAGCAGTGTAATACAGGCTTAATAGCAGCATAACATGGGGACCACATTTGCAACAAAACACATCTGAAACTGGAGAAATATCCAACGCAGGAGTGGTGGAAAGTACATTTACTTATTGTACTTAAGAACATTTTTGAGATACACATACTTAATTTTTTAGCTCTACTAATTCAATATTAGTACAGACAATTCATTTAATTAATAATGGTGTAACATGGGTCTGATAAAGTGTAATACAGGCGTAATAGCAGCATAACACGGGTGTAATACTTGTGTCATAATGGAGTAAGAGGGGTGTAATGTTTTAAAAACAATCAATTAGTTTTCTAAAATATGTATTTGTGAATACCCATTTAAGGGTTAACACAAAATAAATAAATAAAGATATGTAATCAGCTATCTGTCACTATCTAAAGCATTTTGAAAAGTGTTTAATATACTAACATAAATGATCAATATATCATTATTATAAACAATTGTGCTTGTTCTTTATAACAAATACTTTTACTTCCTTTACTTTGTTTGATAATTGTGCTTTTATTAGATTTTTAAAGCAGGACTTTGACTTTTTAAGTATTGTACCCTGTAGTATTGCTAAAGTTAATATCTAAATACTAATTATTGCCATGAAGTCATTGTTGATTAAAGTGTGACGCTTTCCAGGTGGAATCCTTTCACTTTTCTCTATTTTTAGGGTGAAAGAAAATCCTTATGATCTATGAACTGATATTATTTCCCGTTATAAATCCTCTGCAGTTTCCCAGCTGTCACTCCTCTTCCTCCTGATGTGTCTTCTCTTAATCCACATTACGCTCTGACGGTGTTTACTCACATGTAATGAGAGAATAATCTGCACTGCGGTGTTAACCCTTTCATCACAGGCCCTTAAAGGCTACAGAGTGTATCAGCTCTTCTCTGATGAAAGGCCTCAGCGAGTGCATTAGGCTTTGCATATGAAATGAGATGTGGCAAACTAAACACCAAGAGCAGCTCATTCTGCCGGGCCATGAATATTAAAGCTGTGGCTCTGCGGGTAATTAACCGTCCGGAGGTGAGAGGAGAGGGCAGAGATCTGGAATATCAGAGTCTAGACTCAGCGGTGCCGAGGAGCTCTGAGTGTTTGCACAGTCACATTAACAGAGAGACACTAAATAAACCGAGTCGCCTGCAGGATGAGGAAGAAAAAGCGCGTCTGACAGGTCAGAGCACGAGAGGGAATCACGCTAACAGTTTCAGGAAGTGCTCGAGTCTCTGTGGCTCTCATTGATCTTAGTTTAGATCATGTTTTTATGTTACTAGTTTAGATTCAACTTTTGCATGTTTGCATCCAGACAGAACGTGCAAAGAAAGTGCACGAGGTTTCAATAACCTCCCATAACAAACATTGTGTAGTAAATAATGTAAATAAATATATAATATCTTTGGATAAGGTGCAGGGTTTAGGCAAATATAAGTGCGATTTTAGGAAGTAATTTAGGTGTGTTGGTATAAAACAATATTTTGGGTCAGGAAAAAGTTCATAACTGTGCACGAAAAGAGCGTAGGTAAAACAATGTGAACATATTATTATTAGACAGAGGCGGGAAGTAACTAAGTACATTTATTCAAGTACTGTACTTAAGTACTACTTTGAGGTACTTTTACTTTACTTGAGTATTTCCATTTTATGCTCCACTACAGTTCAGAGGTAAATGGTGTACTTTTACTCCACTACATGTATTTAATACCTTTAGTTACTTCACAGATGTGGATGAATGATGTGAAATATAATCAAGTGTTAAATCAGACTTTAGTTCCACCTGGAGTAAATTCACAAGCTACCCTGCAGTATACAAAGTCATTCAAACTAGCTGCACCTTTACCAGCTTTGAGAACACTTTAATGATCAATCATTATAAAACATATCATATATATTATTCTGAAATGGACCAATCTGCACAATGACTACTTTTACTGTCGCTACTTTAACTATATTTTGATGAGAATACTTTTCTACTTTTACTTGAGGAACATTTTGAATGCAGGACTTTTACTGTAACAGAGTATTCCTACACTCTGGTACTTCTACTTTTACTCAAGTACAAGATCTGAGTACTTCTACTTTTATTCAAGTACAATATCTGAGTACTTCTACTTTTACTCAAGTACAAGATCTGAGTACAAAGAAATCCAGATCCAGATACCCGGGGAAGAAGCGCCAGACAGCGAGCGACAGGGAGAAGCACAGGATGAGGGATCTGACCAAGTCTCTGAACCACCTGAGGACGTATTTACCTGAATCTGTGGCTCCAGAAGGACAGACCCTCACCAAAATCGACACTCTGCGCCTCACCATCCGATACATCTCGTACCTGTCGGCGCAGCTGGGCCTCAGCGGGAGGTTTTGGAGCAGAAAGCATCAGAATCTGTTCAAGAACCCCAAAATCTGCAGCAGTTCCTGGGTCAGCCGACAGAGAGCTACACCCAGCAGGAAGCAGACTTTCCCTCCATGAGCACGACCCCAATGCAGCCCTCTTATCAGGTATGTTCATATCATGCTCTGAGCTCTTCTCTTTATGCTTTACTGCACGTGTTCTACGTCACTTCGGAGGACAGTCTCAGCTCAGACCATTTAGTCCAGAAACTTGGCTGAAATGTTGGTTTCATTTTACTGCCTGTACGAAAGATGCTTCTTCGCAGTTTCATGTGGTGGAAGAAGTACTCAGATGACTTACTAAAGTAAAATTACAAATACTATGGTCTTAAAATACTCCATAACAGTAGTATTTCAACTTTTACTCAAGTACAAGATCTGAGTACTTCTACCTTTACCTAAGTACAAGATCTGAGTACTTCTACTTTTACTCAAGTACAAGATCTGAGTACTTCTACCTTTACCTAAGTACAAGATCTGAGTACTTCTACTTTAACTCAAGTACAAGATCTGAGTACTTCTACTTTTACTCAAGTACAAGATCTGAGTACTTCTACTTTTACTCAAGTACAAAATCTGAGTACTTCTACTTTTACTCAAGTACAAGATCTGAGTACTTCTACTTTTACTCAAGTACAAGATCTGATTACTTCTACCTTTACCTAAGTACAATATCTGAGTACTTCTACTTTTACTCAAGAACAAGATCTGAGTACTTCTACTTTACTCAAGTACAATATCTGAGTACTTCTACTTTTACTCAAGTACAAGATCTGAGTACTTTACGTCCAGCAGAGGGCGCTCTGTTTTACTTCAGATTAAAATACATCATTCCCTATAACTGTGAGATTAATTACCCGCACTGCATCATGGGAAAAAAGCTTAGAAAGATGACAAAACATGAACCAATTTTCAATATTTTATTATAAATAGTCGTATAAAGAAAATGTAAAAATAGTTGTTAAGAAGTATCAATATTTACACGGAACATTTCACATTGACAAAATAAATAAAAAGTTAGATAGCATATATATATTAAATAAATTATAAATGTTTCACAGTGAGGCAGTAAAATCAGAAGTAGTTTGTTGTTGTTGGAGGAGGAAGAGGAAGAGGAGGAAGAGTAAGGGACAAAGAGGAAGAGGAGGAAGAGGAGGAAGAGGAGGAAGAGGATGCGTTTTCCAGATTTTAACCCCAGTACTCTCTGGGAACCAGCGGCATGCAGAACTCTTTCCCGGACATCTGTAATGAAAAAAGAAAATTGATTAGCATGTTGTACTTTTATTCAACAAGATGCATGTTTTTTGCGCACTGTAAACCCGAATAAGTCACCAGAACAAACAAAAACTAGTAAACCGATTGCTTTTTAATATTTTAAATTGATTAATAAAGGCGAATGTTTTCAGAGCTTACATTTTTTGAGTTCATAAAGACACGTAAGAAGTTACATTTAGACTTTTAATTAACTTCATCCGCAAGATAGTAAAAATGTGTTAAACATTATCTGTCAAATTTACTCTAAAACTAAGAAAAGTATCAGAGGAAGTCAAACTATTGAAGGTACTACAACTTTTTCTTTAAATTGACTCTGAACTACCACACTACCTCTTTCTAACTCTGCACAGCTCTACACTTTGATTATAGTATTTGTCATATTTATTTAACTTTACTCCGTTTCTTATATATTTATATTTTGTGTAAATATCTATATCTATTTTGTAGAATAGAATAGAATCCTTTATTGTCATTACAGGTACAATGAGATGAGTAGAGCTGCTGCTTTTTTTTAAGGTGTAGGTTTCCCCCCTTCGTATTCTTCTTTCTGAGTTTTTAAGCATGCACCGTTTACACCAAAGCAAATTCATGTGTTAACGTTCTTGGTGATAACATTCTGATTCTGATTCGAAGTCATGAATAACATAATTGAGAGGACGTTAACATACCTGACAGTAGGTCTGAGTTGTTGGAGGCGACTGCAGGATGGCGTCCAAGCTCACGTCTCCTTGAGGAGCATCGTAGTACTGCCTGCTGTACTGATCCACTCCGAAACTACAACTCCCAGAATACACCTGGGCAGGGTACAGGCTCTGGTTCTGGCCCTGCAGCTCCTGTGCTCCCATGATGGAGGATCCGTGCTGGAAGTATCCCAGGATATCAGGCGAGGAGGAGGAGGTGTCGCTGGCCGAAGTGTCTCCTTGCTCCTTCCTCTGGAAAAGCTCCTCCTCGCTGAGGCCCAGCTGCGACGAAAGGTGGGAAATGTAGTTTATCGTGAGGCGAAGGGTCTCTATTTTGGTCAGGGTCTGTCCTGCAGGAGCCACTGAAGGAGGGAGGTATGAACGAAGATGATGAAGAGCCTTCGTCAGATCCCTCATCCTCATCTTCTCCTTCTCACTGGCGCTCTCTCTCTGCTTGCTGCGTATCCGGTTCCCTCGACCCGACTTCCTGCCACGTTTTTCCGGTTTGGAAGAGCTCTGAGGCAGCTGCTGGTAGGACGGGGAGACGCTGGAGTCCAGAGAGGGAACGGGAGAGAAGGTTTCTGAAGAGGAGATGCTGGAAAGATCCGAATCGGAGAACCACAGGTTGTAGTTGAGCACTGAAGAAGAGGTATCCATGTTGTGTTGAGGGAGGCTGAGGTTTGACTGAGAGCTGCTGAGCTCCACTGGTATATAAGTGCAGGCCGCAGAGGTGTCACTTCACACCTCTGCTGATTCTCACACACACACACACTCACTCACACACACACACACACACACACACACTCACTCACACACACACACACACACACACACACACACACACACACACACACACACACACACACACACACACACACACACTCTGGGATCTCTGCCTCTCCACTGTGTCTGGGAACATTCAGCTACCGGAGTGTGACTTTTGACTCCTGCTCAAACAATAAACAGTTTTTCAGCTTTTTTTCCAGGTTTCTGTCCCTGCAGCGACCCAGGTGCATTCTGCACATGTTTAGGAGACGGGGTTTGTTTTGGATAATCTCATTTCTCCCGCGTTCACTTTCTCACACTAAAGCCAAGAGACAGTGGTCAGCGAACTGGAGAATATAATAAGAAAGTGTGAAGAGGTGATAGGCTTAGATAAACAACTTTCTATTGTGTTATACCTGGAGAGATTGATTGATTTGATTTCTTTTTGTGACATGCGTCATATGAGGATTTTTTGAGTTTATTGATGGGAATTATAGTTTATTTTATCAATCATTCCCTAATAAAATGTGCTCTCTTCTTTCCAAATTTGCAAATAACATTTGGTACCAGAAAAGATAACATTACTGAATCACAACTCATGGATTTCATAGAGTCAACAAAATGAACATACATTTAGTTAATACTGCAGTAAAGGTACATCTGTTATGTACAGGAAGACAGGAAAGTAAAACAGAAAGTAAACCTCATTATCAATTTCACAGAGTTCATCCAAAAATTAAAAAATTGGCCAAAAAACTCGAGATAGCAGAAGGTTTCATTACAATGAGTTCTTAACTTTTGACCCAATATAAATAAATCTCTTTATTCTGTGCCCCCCCCCCCAAGAAAGAGTTCTAAAATATAATATGGTATACATTTGGAGAGCTGATACCAGCAAATACATATTGATCTTATGAAGCAATGCATTGACATTAACATAATCTCTTCAAAAAGTACACATATTGAATTACTACGATTAAATTCCAATCTATTCCAGATTTATATTCTCTGTCTAAATTACTTTTCTTTCTTTCAATTCGCATCTCTGAAGACCTCAACAGTTTGTGGGTAGATACATTATGATGGTTAAGGAGTTTAATTAAAGTTAAATGTCTGCTGAGCTCGATCATTTTGTGTCTAGCTTCAGGTTATTTTCATGATTCAACACAATTTCCAATTGATAAAATGCTGACTCTGGTTCCCTTGTTTCGAAGTCAATGGTTTTCTGAATGTGTTTTTGGTTGTTAGCCTGAAATAAGGTCTGTGGTTAACACAAACTGAAGATATTTTTACGTGAAGTCATGTGACCGTTCTGTAGTTCCTTTATAGCCTAACGTCATAGAGGGGAGTTCATATGTGGACACAGCTGAACAAAACTTGTAAGTATCATAAACCTTGTTTGCAATAGAACTTATTCTCGGAAGTTTTCCAAAAACCCAATCATGTATCTGCTGCTAAACTGTATTTATTCCTCATGTCCTTGATTCAGAAGTATATAAGAGCAGAGATGATCTTCTGTCCTCTTTCTTTATCCTCCTCACTTCACTCCAACCTTGAACCTGGCATCCTGTGTGTTCTCCTCCACTTCATAACCCACATTTTCTCACCAACACAATCATTTTATCACAGTGAGTCAGGCTGTGATCTCTGACCCTTCACTTTCTTTATCTTGAATCGTTGATTCAAAACTTCCTCTGCTGCTACTGCTCCTGCTGTATGTGCTTCTGTAGAGGAGCCTGTGTCTCACATGGCTGAAATATAAATGTAAATGAATTTAATGAAGCATAACGACCTGCATTACCCATGCAGTTAAGCGGGGCGTGATGGTTTCACGCTGATGAGAACTGATGAGTCCGGAGGCGTCACTTCACACCTCAGCTGTGAGAACGGGAGTGATGCTGGAGTCACTGCTGACCTCCCTCTTCACCCTCTTCACCCTCTTCACCCGGGGTTTTTCCAGGTTATGGTAAGATGTATTTAGAAAAAGTGATGCTTTTTAAATCAGAAACTGTGAGTTAACTTTCAGAAAGTCCACCTTTTGTTGCACATTGTTATATTTTAACAAGGACAGTATTGAACTTTGTTGCTTGGTTTGTCAAATGATTTCCTTAAAAAAGAAAATCAACATTTCATTATCGAATCATCTGTCATTTATTTTCTAGATTTATCCATCAATCATTTGGTCTATAAAATGTCAGGAAATGCAAATGTCCATCTTTGTTTCTCAAAGTCCAAGGTGATGTCTTTACATGTTTTGTTTTTCTGTACAAAACCCAAATATATTCACTTTAGGATAAGATGTAAGATGTATTTAGAAAAAGGTATGCTTTTTGAATCAGAAAATGTGATGTAACTTTCAGAAAGTCCACCTTTTGTTGCTTCAAAGCACATGGCGGTATTGAACTTTGTTGCCTGGTTAGGGTTAGGGTTAGGGTTAGCCATTATTGCCATTCATTTTCTAGATTTATCCATCAATCATTTGGTCTATAAAACGGGAGTGATGCTGGAGTCACTGCTAACCTCTCTATTTACCCTCTTTACCCTCTTTACCCTCTTTACCCTCTTTACCCGGGGTTTTTCCAGGTTATGATAAGATGTATTTAGAAAAAGTGATGCATTTCAAATCAGAAAATGGGATGTAACTTTCAGAAAGTCCACTTTTTGTTGCTTCAGAGCTCAAACACAGTGTTATAATTTAACAACACTACAAAAACTCGAAATCTTGCCAAGTATATTTGTCTGATATCTATATCAGAATATGTCTCTACACCTGATATAAGACACACTAACTTCAGAAGTAACACTGCAGTGAGATATCGGGTCTTGTTTTTAGACAATGCATCATCTTGTTAAGTAAAAAACATCTTATTTTGAGTTGTATCTCAGATGAAACACATATTTCTTTACATATTTATCAGAAAATCACCGACTAACATCAGAAAACAGAAAACTTTTGAGCATTTGCGGCTTATATTGTAACACAACATTTCCTGATTCTGGTAAAATATAGTTCAAAATGAGTTCTCCTGCTAATTACACGATCTGATTTATCTAAATATCCCTTCTTATTTCAAGAAAACAGCAATATCTGCCATTTGAGAAGGAAAAAATTACTTTGTTGATTAATGATTATCAAAATCAACTTAAAAATCGATGTTGTCTAATCAAGGACTTTTAAAGAGTCAACTTGTGGTTACAGCATGTTCGGTATTCATCAGTATATCTTGTTAATTAAATCATGGTAACGTCACCTGTCATAAAACCAATCATTCCTCAAGTCAGATTCTTCTGATCTCACTTCATATGAAACACAAGCACTTTTTGGGCTCAGTATAAAGAAAATATTTCATCGTCCCTGATGGACGGCTGAGAACTGGCAGCACAAAAAATATTGTGTAAAACCAAAAGTTGAAACACAAACCTGTCCAAAATGCAAATTGGTTTAGTTTTTATTCAGGGTTTCCTTTAGCTTACAGCCTCCTTGAGTTTCTTTGACCAGAAATATGAAACCCTGCCAGCTCAAGGGACAACACACATACATTGAATTATGAAAATATATAATAATAATAATACGTTTATTTAGTATAGCACCTTTCACAGAAATACATTCACAAAGTGCTTCACAAGAAAGTTAAAATTAAGACCACAGAAACATGAATACAATAACAACACGAGGCAGAAATGTAAGGTTAACATAAAAACACACACAGACCACGCAGAGTCCCAAAAGGAACAAACAGAACAAATCACACACATCTCATGTAAAAACAAAAGCCATTGTAAAAAGATGATTCTTCATGTGTGTGTAATATGACTGAATGGGCACCGTAAACAGATAAGTGTGCTGTGTCAGTGTGAGGTCAGGGTGAACTGGGTTTGAACCAGTGAGCTAACCTCACCAGGCCGAGGCTGTGGGATCTGTCTGACCGGGAGTTTAGCACCTCTGGGTGGAGGCTCCCCCCCCCCACAGGCTCCGAATCTGGGCCACCTGCCACCTGTCTGCCCCTCCAAACTCTATCAAACCCACCATGACCTCCAGGGAGCTCCCTCTGCGGGGACAACATCTTAATGACTCCTGTGGGGACATTGGGTTGGCGTCATGGAAAACATTAATAGAGCAAAGACAAACAAAATAAACATTACAGAGAATAAATACCAATACCATCATTGCAAAACCCTCTCTGCTATAACATGTGCAATATTATTATCATGAACAATATTCTATAATAACGTGCAATTACGTATCTGCCACTACGTATTTTGCACTACTAAATACTGTTAATATTTACATTAATTATGTGACGGTCTATGTTAGTGTACAGTTTTACTATTATGCTGCTGTGTTTATTGTATTTTGTAACACTGGCGCAACAATTTCCTTCGGGATAAATATTATATTATATATATCTATCCTATATCTTATCTTATCCTATTTTATTAGACTTCCAGATTATTCCACTTTGTTATATTTATTGTTCAATTTTAACCTCTAGCTTTTTTAATGAGTGTTTTTACATTTATATAATGTTATTTTATAATACTGTATGTCGCTGTAGCACCATGTATTAATGCTTTTAACTAATAAAGTAATTTGAATTGCCTCGTGTTGCTGTATGAATAGACTCGCCTTGATTTATAATTAGGATATCTGACAAAAAAAGGGGAGAAAATACAAATGCAATGGCATGAAAGCAGCATGGGATCAGAGGATTCAGCCTCTTCCAGTATCATCTTTGCATTGATTGTTCATTCCAGGATTTGAATAACCCCTAGAGGTCTCCTCATCTCCAAAAGAGACACTCCAGGGACTAAGACAGATTAAAATACTGAATATTGCAACCTGTCCAAGTTAAAAACAAGTGTTATCACAAAAGAAGCTTGTTTATCTCGGAGGGGCTGGAAGGTGAGCGAGTTGCTTACATTAGCTTAGCTTGTTCCTCTGATAACTTATGATTAAGACGTTAAGTAGAATTGGACTGGGGGCTGATTTATCTGCAGAGGTCTCCTTCTCTCCAAAACATTCGACATGGTGATCAAAACTGCAAAGAACACTGAAAAAAAGGGTTTCAAGTTTAAAATCAGTGTTGGAAGAAGATTGAGGCTAACTAGCTAAAGGCTAACGTTAGCTTAGCTTGTTTCTATGATAACTTACCATCAAGACAATCATTTTACTGGGAGCTGATTTATGTGCAGAGGTCTTCTCCTCTCCAAAACATTCGACATGGTGATCAAAACTGCACAAACACGGAATAAAACGGTTTCAAGTTTAAAATCAGTGTTGGAATAAGAGGGAGGCTAACTAGCTAAAGGCTAACGTTAGCTTAGCTTGTTTCTATGATAACTTAAGATCCTGACCTCCAATAACTGCATTTATCCATCCTGTTAATTAGTATAGCTGAAAACAACTAAGATCAGAAAAGTGTATGGTAAAAATCTGGTTTAAAACTGGGAAAAGTGTGAATTTATGAGAGCTACTAGCAACAGAATGCTAACAGAGATACATTGAATCGCACAAATTACACATTTCTCTATGTTTAAAAATTGTTGGAAACATTTTGGATAATGTAAGTACAAAACTTATGAAAAATATATGCAAGGTATAGTTTTTAAACATCTTGTAATGGTAATGTTATATATATTAGTTGATGAGGCTAAGCTAACTATAGGCACTGTGTCACATTCAACTCAGTAAAATAATGTTATTTTAGATAAGTGTGACGAGATTCATCTTAACTTGTGTGGTATGCTTCACTGTGTGTGTGTGTGTGTGTGTGTGTGTGTGTGTGTGTGTGTGTGTGTGTGTGTGTGTGTGTGTGTGTGAGCTGGCAGGTGAGGGAGACAAATTCTGCACCCTAGGTGTGAAACATAGCTGGAACCGGAGGGGTCGGCCAGAGGTGGGCTGTAAATTTCCTCTAATTGTAAGACAGTGACATTCGCAGAACTTAACAAAATCCACCAGAGAAAAACTTAATAAATAAAATAAATAATACATCTTATCATTTAATTTTGTATTGTTAATTGTCTATTCCACTTTTTAAAGTATTTTAAGTATTGTATTATAAAGTCTGAACACACTTCTGCGTCTGTGACGAAAGCATTTCCCAAATTGGGATCAATACAGTATCTATCTATCTATCTATCTATCTATCTATCTATCTATCTATCTATCTATCTATCTATCTATCTATCTATCTATCTATCTATCTAAAGGAATTAAAATACAATAAAGTGCTGAAAAAGGAAGAAAGGGGCAGGAACTGAGCGTTGAAATCAATGCAATAATATTCCATTATTTCTGACCTAAATCTATTTATTAAATAATGATCTTTAATGATCTTGTATTGGTTGCCCTTTAGTTTGACATGCAGGTGAAGCTGGTGGACGGATCAGCGGAGAGTCTTTCACACCTCGGCCAGAGTAAACACATCCTCCTACTGCTCACACTTCTGTGCTTTCTGTGTTTATACAACCTACCCCCCCGACACACAGCTGCCACTGACATGGGAACATCATCCGCTCACTGCCACCATAACTGAAATATTATCATGTTTTACAGCAAGAGTGATGAATAAGCAGAAAATAAGATTAATAATAACAATACATGTGATTTATATAGCGCGTTTCCTAGTGCTCAAAGCGCTTAGATTAGTCTTGAAAAAGAAATATGAAATCAGATTAAATACAATTACAAGTGTTATCTTGCTTCTTGCATACCCCAAAAATAATCAAATTTTTGTCAATGAAACACATTTTTTTATGTTGAGTAAGATGGAAATTGGCATTCATCTTCTAAACTTAATTTGGCAATGAAACAAATGTCTTGCCAACATGTTGAACTATTATTTTGGATGTGGACGGACAACTGTAAAAATGTGTAATTTATGATAAAGAAAATGTGCAGAGGACGTTACCATAACTGTGGTCCTCAAGAGATGTAAAGATGTCAAGGTGGATTGAGCGGAAAACACTTTAAATGTAACCATAACTGAAATATTATCATGTTTTACAGCCAGAGTGATGAATAAGCAGAATAAAAGATTAGTCTTGACAAAGAAATATGATTTCAGATTAAATACAGTTAAAGTGGTATCTCTTCCCCTCTTTTACCTGGTAAGGAAGCAAATAAGAGCATTTCCCCAAAATATTCAAATGTGTCTTAACAAAAACCTTTGTTTTAATGTTAAGTAAGATGAGTAATGACATCCATTTTATAATCTTAGATGTGGCAATGAAGCAAGATAGATAGAATCGGAGGGATGAAACCCCTCTTTAATGGTCTCACATGCAGAGCAGCACACACAGTGAAATGTGTTCTCTGCTTTTAATCCATCCTAGTACCACAAGTCTAGTACTAGGAGCAGTGGGCAGCTATTGCACAGCGCCCGGGGAGCAATGGGAGTGGGGGGAAGGGGGGTTCCGGTGCCTTGCTCAAGGGCCCATGGCAGGGCCCAGGAGGTGAACTGGGACCTCTCCAAGTAGCAGTCCACACTCCATATTTAGGTATGTTCAGGGACTTGAACCGGCAACCCTACAGCTCTCAGTCCAAGCCCCTACTGACTGAGCCACTGCTCGACAAGTAAGTGCTCTTCCCAAAATGTTGAAATATTCTTTGGATGTAGCCTGACAACTGTAAAAGAAATTGCATAAAACATTACTATAACTGTGGTCCTCAAGAGATGTAAAGACTTTACATTTCCCTCTTTAACCTTCCTGTTGTCCACGGGTCAAATGTTGTGTCGGGTTAAAGGTTTAATTTATGTTAGTGCCAGAAAAATAACATTGTTTAGTACTTTTTTTCCCGAGAACAGGAGTATGATCACTTTCATTAGGTTTAATTCAAATGATTTGTTTTTACATAATTTAGTTACCAAATATAACACCGTTTTTTCAAAGAAAATAATAATGTTTATGTTTGCCTCCAGAGAGGAACAACCCCAGAGAAAAGTCTTTAAAATGTTGAAGTGAATGGGGCAAAACCATATCATAACATCCTTTCACAAACTCTCACACAACTTGGTAAGTGTAACCCAAACAATATCTCAATCTTTAAAGCACTTCTTCAGGACTTTTGTCAAATGTGGCCCAACTTTTGTCAATTTATTAAGATTTTGCATTAGTTTTATTCTTCTTTTACCCATGAAGACATGCCAGAAATGTTTTTGGTGAGTAATTGGAAAACAAATGATGATTTGGGAGTGAAATATAGTTTAAATAAACTCTATTTGCATGTAAGAGTATAACGTGTTTCGTAGCATGAATTATAAACCAGGAAACTGTATGATAAGCCCTCAGCTTTATTCAAGTCATGACGGAGCTACTATTTTACAACCGATATCCACAGGTCTACAGTATGTACAACAACAAATACAGTAGTGGTAGTCAGACTATTGTGTAAATTCACAGACATGTGGATAACAACCGCACACACAAACACACACACAGCTCAGTCACGCCAAAAAAACATAACATGCTCCTTAGAAATCTTGACACATGTTGTCAGAAATGCAGCAGGTTCTGTAAAACAGTTCTTCATCAGAACATTAAAATGAGAGCATCATATCAAAACATCTAATTTCACTTATTTAGAAAAGAAAAATCAATAACAAACAGTTCCTTATTTGATGTCATGGCAAGATGTGACAGATAATATTCTACGTTTTCACCACTCGTAATCACAGCTCTACTTTAACAACACACACAACGTGTTTTCGAGGGACAAGAAGGAGGAGAATCCAGTCCGCTGTTCCAATAAAATAAAAATAAATAACTCCTACATTTAATTAAATGGTCAATCCAGGTTTAAGTCTGAGCAACAACATGTGGACTAAAGGAGACTATACACACAGGACGGACAGAATAAATAACGTCTGGGTGAACAAAAGAGGTGTTTCTCTGAATAACAACGGTGATATTGCTGCTGAGACTCGGCGAAAATACAACGGGATTCAAATCCAATTCGACTATAAGTCCTTCCTTTTTCTTATCCAGTGGGGGAGTGAAAGCACAACATGGTAACATGAACTACATCACCTTTCAAGTACACACATCTCTTATTCTGTTACACAAACCTCAAACAAAACACATGTTGCTACAGTGTGTGTGTGTGTGTGTGTGTACACTGAAGTGCATTATGTCAACAACTTTCCCATAACTGTATTAGGTTAGTTAAAAGCAATCTCATTAAGTTGAACCTATTTCAATTTATTGTTTTCAACTAACCTAATACAGTTATGAGGAGTTTGTTGACATAATACATTTAATTAAAATCAACGCTTCAGTTTTATCAGTGTGGAGGACGGAGAGTAAATGATAAAAAGGAACCACTAGTTTTTGTTAACAGGAGCCTGAGGAGCTCACAGAGGGAATAGAAAGCAACCACAGGTTCATGTAGGCAACCAGACAGGTTTTCAACATTTTTTTGAATTATAACACAGCAACCGCGTCTTTCCAATTCAGTTTAAGCTGATACACTTTCCCAAAAAGCTTTCCTCATAGCGATACAGCGGTGGATGCTGCAGGAGTTTGGCTGTTCACTGGAGGATTTTCTCCGAGTTTCCGGCAGCTTCAGGGCGACCAAACCTCCGCAGACGAGCGAAGCGAAGGCCAAGAAGATCGGGACTATCTTCGTGATGCCGATGAATTTGGCGAAGATGAAGCTGGCGAGGATGGCGGCAAACTTACAGATCCCGTTCAGGATACCGAACGCCGTCCCTCTGCAGAGACACAGAGAAATATTACCGAGTGCCAGAGATGGCAAAAGTACACACATCCTTTACTCAAGTAGAAGTACAGATACTCGTGTTTAAAAATACTCTGGTGAAAGTAGAAGTACTGACTAAACTTCTGTACTCAAGTAAAAGTAAAGAGGCTTTGAAATGTACTTAAGTAAAAAGTACCCATAACTACCATCTGTTTTAAAGAGTACCTGACCTCCCTTTATATTAATAGAACAATAATGTCATTGTTAGCTAATGAATGTTTCCATGCTGAACAACGGCAACATGACAACGTTTTCATTGGTCCCTCTTCTTTAGAGAAGACCAGGAAATGATGGATACACGGATCGTGTTCAAATCAATAGGCACGCAATGACTCTAAATAATAATGATCACGCCACCAAACACACATTCAAACTAAAGGAACCAGCCTGTTTGGATAATGGAAGAAGTAGAAAGTACAGGTATTTGGGTTCAAACTGTAAGAAGTAGAAAGTACAGGTGTTTGTGTTCAAAATGTAAGAAGTAAAAGTAAAAAGTCGTCAGAAAAATAAGTAGTGGAGTAAAGTACTGATACCAGAAACATGTACTTAAGAACAGTAACGAAGTATTTGTACTCCACTACTTCCCACCTCTGCCGAGTGATGATTTCAACATGTTTTCACAGTGCAAGTCATTATTTCCCCCCTTGGTGAGAAAGATCAGACTCATGAATATAAAAAGATTATATTGCAAGAAAGGAAAAGTTCTAGGTGTGCTGGACGAAATGAATAAGCGCCTCGTATCAGATGACCTGTTGTCTTCGTCCAGTTGAATGAGATTTTCTTTTAAATTCTCAGCCAGGAGAAAGGGCAAAGTTTCCCTGGATCTTTGGTGCAAGAGGGTAAAGTTGGACCATAGAAAAAGAAGTCGAAGTGACATTAAACTGTTTGCCGTGTTGTTTGGTTGACGATGCATACTCTTTATACTCCTAAAACAACGCTAACTTGTATCTGTCATAACCAGCCACATGGCTTCAGATGTTAAACGTTGTTGTTCCTTTTTACGGTTGTTTCCTGTTTTTAGGTCACAGTTTATTATTTTTTACAAGCATTTATGTCTATTTTGACATGATTGCTTATATTTGTTCTGCTCTTATTCTATCTCTTTATGAAGCATCATGACTTTGAAAACTTTTTACAAACCATTCTCTTGTTAGCTGTACACGAATCACTGGTTTAGCTAACAGTTCAATATCAATCTTAAGCACATTTAAAACAAACTCAGTTGACCAAGGGAACAAATATATAATAATACAATAGGAGTAAAATAATAAAACAATAATTAAAAACAAAATAAAAACATATAGAAATTAAGTACTTAACTAGTATTAAGATTGAGAATGAGCTAACAGTTAATTAGCAGAAACACTTAGGGAAGTTGTAGAGACAATATTGGAGAAGATTGGACTGGATCTCTGGATCTAATAATGTTCCATACATTATGTTTTTTGCATTACTAAATACTAAATACTGTAAATATTTACATTAATTATGTGACCATCTATGTTTCCTGTAGTTATTGAATTGCTCTTTTTACCGCACTGTTAGTGTACAGTTTTATTATTTTTGTGCTGCTGTGTTTATTGTATTTTTGTAACTTTGGCACAACAATTTCCTTCGGGATGAATAAAGTCCTATCTTATCTTATCTTATCTTATCTTATATTTTCCCGTTGGGATAGTTTTACTTTACCTTTTGGCGGAGGGGTAGAGCTCCACAGAAATGACCTGTAAGCCGTTCCATGCCGCCACGCTGGTGCCGTAGAAGAGACACTGCCAACATATTACCGCTCCTTGACTGAAACTCAGCAGCAGCAAGAAGGTACAGGCGGCCGACGCCAACATAGAACCACCTGGAAACACAGATTCAGATTTTTGTCAAAAACAACGCTTAAAAAAACCTCTAAAATGCTGCAGGATTTAGCCCTGAAACCTGGAAATGTGATAGCACTTTAGCACGTTCTGTTCCCCCATCTGGAAGTTTGTTTGTTGTTGTCAGCCTGAAATAAGGTCTGTGGTTAACACAAGCTAAAGAGATTGTCACATTTTTTTCTACTACATAAAGTTTGTCAGTAAATACCCCACTGTTGAATTTTTAGCCGCCTTTAGCTTAGCGGAGGTGACGTGAAGTCATGTGACCATGCTGTAGTTCCTTTATAGCCCAACATTAGCCGCCTTTAGCTTAGCGGTAGGGACGTGAAGTCATGTGACCCAACTGTAGTTCCTTTAGAGCCCAACATTAGCCTCCTTTAGCTTAGCGGTAGTGACGTGAAGTCATGTGACCGTGCTGTAGTTCCTTTATAGCCCAACATTAGCCGTCTTTAGCTTAGCGGTAGTGACGTGAAGTCATGTGACCGTGCTGTAGTTCCTTTTAAGCCCAACATTAGCCGCCTTTAGCTTAGCGGTGGTGACGGGAAGTCATGTGACCGTGCTGTAGTTCCTTTATAGCCCAACATTAGCCGCCTTTAGCTTAGCGGTGGTGACGTGAAGTAATGTGACCGTGCAGTAGTTCCTTTATAGCCCAACATTAGCCACCTTTAGCTTAGCGGTGGTGACGTGAAGTCATGTGACCGTGCTGTAGTTCCTTTTTAGCACAACCTTAGCCGCCTTTAGCTTAGCAGTAGTGACGTGAAGTCATGTGACCGTGCTTTAATTCCTTTATAGCCCAACATTAGCCTCCTTTAGCTTAGCGGTGGTGACGTGAAGTCATGTGACCGTGCTGTAGTTCCTTTATAGCCTAACATTAGCCGCCTTTAGCTTAGCGTTGGTGACGTGAAGTCATGTGACCGTGCTGTAGTTCCCAACATTAGCTTTTTACTTCAATAATCATAAAGTGGTGTTAATATGTGGAGATTATCCGGTTTAACAGAAACTTTAAGCGTCATAAATGTTCGAAACAGAGTTTATATTCAGAAATGTTCCAAAATCCAATGTAAAAATCCCTTGCTTGCGATGCTAACTATAATGTGTTTCCACATCATGATCTCACCTATAATTCGGATCCTTCCTATCTTGTCCATGAACAAAGCAGAGAGGATGTTCCCCGGTAAGACGGCCAGACTCCCCAGGAAGCTGACCATATATATTACGATGTCGTTTTCCTCCAGGAAGTTCAGGTGGCAGCCTTTCTTCGGGTGGAGGAAGGTGGTGTTCTCCATCTTGCAATCTTTAAACTTATCCTCCCAGAGGTCTGCAGAGAACACAGGGATGTTAAAGGATAACAATGTTTGATATACATTGTAAACACTGATTGTAACTCTTAGAGCTGGATGATAACATATTTGCAAAGTATTAATACCTTTTATTTTATTTCTCATTTATGGCAGCATTAAAGTTTAAACTATATATATATTTTTATTTGAACTAAATCAACATTTCTGGCTGAAGCTGAGAGCAGCAAAGTTACTGAAATATTTTGTAACAAACTATCATCATAATATCCAGATTTATTTATCTCGCAACCGTGAGTTAAAACGTTTTTTTTAAATAAAATACATCCAATGAATTGTGGATATTACCCTTAACATTAACACATCAAAGCTATTTGTTTTTTTCCAACCATTACCTTCAGTTAACTGTTTATTTTGTCTTTTATAAGTACATTTATTGAGCCCTAAACTTTAAGAAATCCACGTAAAGTAAAAGTAATATTCAAATGTTTTGACTAATTCTGCATGGTACCTGTGTTATAGAAGACGGTGTTTCTGATGGTGCAGTTCTCAAAGAAGGTGTTGGTGGACCTGACATCCTCAAAGTAGCAGTTTTCAAACAGAGAATCCTCGAACTTCACAGACTTAATCTCAATGTTTGCAAACCTGAATGAAAGGAAAAGGAATCTCATCAAACATAAACCTAATGTGCAGGGGCGGTTCTAGGGGGGGGGCAACCGGGGCCAGTGCCCCCGTAACACTGACCAGGGAACCCCCTGTGGCCCCTCTCCATAAAAAAGGTTACAATATTGCGATTTATTGGAACTAAATCAAATCAGAGACCCGGATGTACAGTGGAGATTAAACTGTTCATTACCTTATAAAAGCAAATACTGTTTATGTTTTTTAATTAAATCACTTAAAGTTACTAAAACGAAAAAAAAATACCAATTATTGTATTTTATGTTTATTTTACACAATTACTTTATTCTGTCTTTGTCTTTTTAACACGCTTTTATTGTGCCTCTCTCATGAAATAACTGGCCCCAGCCTGGCCCCCCCAAAATTGGTCAAGAACCGCCACTGCTAAAGTGACTTTAAAGGTCTCCTATTACACCATTTTTAGGCATACAGTATATAGGTCTCGGATATATAAAAAAACATGTCTTTGATGTGTTTTGCTAAAAAATACCAAACAGATCACCCATTCTAGCCTCATGCCTCATACTCCTCTATTTAACATGCTGATTTTGTGTCCTTAGCTTTAAATAAAAATAATAGGGGGTGGAGCCAATGCCTGCTCAGAATTCTACCGGCAGATTCCAGCTAAATGCTGCCGTGATTAAACGCCATATCATGTTCCAAACCACATCAAGGATTATTTCTGAAACAGTATGGAGCTCAAATTATTTTTCTCTCTCAGGTTTACCACATGATGAGTTCTTTTTATTTCCTGCTTCTTTACACATACTCTCTCCAGTACAGGTTAGCTCTGAGTGTTAGCGATGCTTGCTAATGTAAACAAAGACCATATTACGTCCAAAACACGTCAGCAACGTTTCTGATAGGGCCGTGGGTCTAAAGCCCGCCCACATTTCCGATATTACGTCATATCGGACGCAAATCTGGATCAGCTTCGTTGTTCCCCCGTTTTTAAAAGATTTGGGTACGGAGGAAAAGAGAGAGGGTTTTGTTTTCTGACACTTTGTGAGTTCCCTGACACACCGGGGACACATATTTATGTATAAAAGACATAAAAAAGTGCATTCCGCATGATAGGAGACCTTTAAAGAGCAAATGTAATATGAATATATGCAGTATGTTAGGGACGGAGATAGGAAACGTACTTGTCGTGGATGTACTCGCCCTCGCGGTGGATCTGGTTGACTAAAGAGAAGTTGAAGTGGAAGCGTTCGACTCGTTCTCGGTGAAACACTCGGACCTTGGACTCGTACTCCTCGTACTGCATGTATTTGATCATATCAGGAAACCACACTCCCAGCCCGTGGTAGCTGAAGCACAGAGAAACATATGTAAACAAACTAAATAACCTTCATATATACACTTTTACACTTCTATACTTAAGCAAAATAAACAAAAACAATATTAAAATCTAGATATTATCAAGTGAGAAAACCTCTTTTTGTGATTTGGACATTTTACATTTCCAGTGACAGTATAAGAATATCCACCCATATACTTAAAATACATGATTTGAATGAATATCCACTAGTAGGGATGTAAATGTATTATATTGACGGTTATCATGCTGTGCTCATTTGCTCCTCTACAGTATTTCTTATAACTGACTTATAACTGGGATTTTAAGTTAAAGGTACACATGTTGTAAGGTCCTAGCCAGCAAGTTATTTTTTTGTTATCATTCTGATATTCCTGTTTTATTTTGTTTCTCACCTCTCCTCTCATTTCAGTGTCACCACTTCCTTCCTGTGATTGAACCCCACCTGTGTAACCATCCCTAATTAGTCTCACCTGTGTCCCGTTATCATCCCTCCCCCGTCTGTATTTAGTCTGTGTTCACATTCCCCTCAGTGCCAGTTCATCTTTGTTCTTTCAAGCTTTCCAGCAGTATTTTTTTCCTAGTATTTAGTTTCCACGTGTACCTGACCCTGTTCCGGCCTAATCCTCGCCTGTTTTGGTTTCCATCCTGATTGACCTACCGTGTACCGAACCTTTGCTTGTATAGACCTTCTTTGTAACCAAAGCCTCTGTCCCTAAGTCGTGCTATTGAGTCATCTACTTGTGTTCACTCAGTCGTTACACATGTGGATTATTTATAGTCATATGACGTGTTTTAAAGAGCTACCTGAAGGCCAGGCAGAACCAGACGATGAGCAGGAAGAGGCCCTGCAGCCGGAGCTCAGCGGCAGAGAGCGACATGATGTTAGCCATCACCTGAAACACACACACAGGTAGATATGGTACGTCTGCAGAACTACACATGCAGTTTAAGTCATGCAGAGTCATAACATGATAAAATACAAAGACCTACACTTATAATTATTCTGTTTGACTTATATTATGCTATTGGGTACCAGTCCCTAACAAAATCGTCAAGACACATTGGATAACGGTTTTTCAAATGATGCTCAAATATAATTACACTATTTGTGTAATATTGTGAGGTGTGCATTTACATGTGTCTGTGTTCAAAATAAGAGTCTAATCCCAGAACTAAATGATATGGATTTAGTTGTATCTATCCCAAATACTTCCTGGGAAAACGTTAAAATTAGGGCGCAACCACATACCAGGATAATATTTACATAGATGGGATCACATGTATTATGTGGACAAAAGTACGTGTTATAATCTAGGAATGATGTGCAGACCTAAATAAACTTGATTCTGATATACTTGGAGTAGCTGGGGTAACATGTTAACAAGTGTTATCATGTACGAGTGTGCAGAAAGTTTAATTATTTTAGGGATTGACCACATAAGATGCTCCATAGTTTTTCTCTTCACTGTACATTTTACATTATATATTCAGTCTAATATTTAATATTCCTTTGTCACATACTTATGTAAATATAATACCTTGCTTTATATCTTGTTATTGTTAATTTGTAAATTCAACATGTATATTTTCTACTTTCTTGTCGCTCGCTTACGAGTCAGTCTGAGCTATTTCATTTAATTTAATTTCATTTGTATTTGTCCCGCTCATGGTACGCAAAACTCAATGTACAATAATTGCCAACAAAACATGTCTCTGTAAACACACCATTGAGCGAAAAGGAGCAGGGAGAAGAAACAAATCTTATATGACCTGCCCCTTTCTAAAAAATAAATAAATAAATAGAAATAGATGGTCTACCCTTCATAATACATTTTCTTTTTTTTTCACAGCCAAACATAACAGTGTCTTAGTATGCTAATAGAAACATAAAAAATACTTATTTCCCACTTGACGGTTAAAGGAAAGAAACAAAACAACAACAAAAAACTAAAAACAACAAGACCAAAACATCAACCAAAACATCACATGTATAAGGAGAAGGAAAAGGAAAAGTGCAACACCCTCATCTAAGTCCTACTGGAGAAGAAGGTGGAAAGCGGCGCATAATAATAATAATAATAATAATAATAATAATATAATAATAAAATAATAATAATATAATAATTATAATAATAATAATAATAATAACAATAACAATGGGACCTGCAAATAAAGAAAACATTTTAGCAATGCAGGACCAGAGTACATAGACTTATTCACATTCTGCTTCATATTGTCCCATTTTTCTTAATTTATACAATTTCTTTAACTGAAAAATACATATACAATTCTTTAGATCCTTCTGTTGAGAATTCCACAATTTTACACCAACCACCGAAATACACATTTGCTTAAGAGTAGTCCTTGCATAAGGATGCTTCAAATTAAATGTCCTTCTGTGGTCTTCCTTGTCTGATCCAAAAAGAAAACAACTGTTGTAAATATACTGGTAACATTCTGCTTGTTGCCCTGTGCAGTACTAATAATGTCTGCAGCTCAGCTATCTCTTTGAGCTTCAAGAGTCCTGACAGTCTGTTGGTGTGTTCTCTAGAATCAGCTTCATGTATTATTCTTACTGCTCTTTTCTGTAATATTGACAATGGCTTTATGTTGCTCACATACCTGTTGCCCCACACTTCTATACAGTAAATGAAAAATGGCTAAATGAGTGAACAGTATAACATTCTCAATGCCTTGTAATCTAGCAAATACTTTGCCTTGTTTAGAACAGAAATATTCCTAGACACTTTCATTTTAACATGTGCTATTTGTGATTTGTGTCAGGTTATCATCCAGTGTCACACCTAAGAATCGAAATTCAGAAACCCTTTCAATAAAAACTCCATCTGTCTGTCCAAAGCCTTTATGTGCCTTGTATTTATTCTTATGTGTGCCTTTTATCTATTCGTGTAATATTATATTTATTATAATGTTATGTTCATTGTGAAGCACTTTGGCAAACCCTCTGTTCTTAAAATGTGCTATAGAAATAAAGTGGATTGGATTGTTTATTTCTTGTCTTTTAATTTGTATTGTACAATGCCATGTCTTTTTATGCTGCTGCAACACAAACATGTCCCAAATTGGGATCAATGAAGTTCTATCTTATCTTATCTTATCTTGTCTTATCTTATCTTAAGATGACTGTCTACACCTCAGCTTGTTTTACATTTCAAGCATCATGAAGAGCACATAGGATCATAAATACATAAAGTAGATGGGATCGCATGTGTTATGTCGATACAAGTAAGTGTTATAATGTATGAAGTGCAGACCTGCTGCAGCATGGTCATGTGACGGACGGTCCAGCGCTGGAAAGCCGTCCCCGTGTCGCTCTGGATCTCGATGAAATCGTCCTCCTCAGTCTGTGGAGTCTTGATGTTGGTCGCCTTCACAAAAAAGAGAGGAGTTTGGATATGAACACAGTAACCTCCCGGTATGTCGACATCAATGCTTATATTTGTTCTTCTTTTATTCTACCTCTTTATGAAGCTTTCATTTTCTAGTGCAAAGGTTCATCATTTGTTTTCAGTCCAACACGATAAATAATACGTTATTGTGAGATAAAGTCGGGCATTTGAACTTTATATATGAACTATTTTAGATTAAGAAATTAGAGTTTTGGAAGAATAAATAGTCTTTTACTATCATGTGACTGAGAGAGAGGGAACGTCATGTGACTGAGAGAGAGGGAACGTCATGTGACTGAGAGAGAGGGAACGTCATGTGACTGAGAGAGAGGGAAAGTCATGTGACTGAGAGAGAGGGAACGTCATGTGACTGAGAGAGAGGGAACATCATGTGACTGAGAGAGATGGAACGTCATGTGACTGAGAGAGAGGGAACGTCATGTGACTGAGAGAGAGGGAACGTCATGTGACTGAGAGAGAGGGAACGTCACGTGACTGAGAGAGAGGGAACGTCACGTGACTGAGAGAGATGGAACGTCACGTGACTGAGAGAGAGGGAACGTCATGTGACAGAGAGAGGGAACTTCACGTGACTGAGAGAGAGGGAACGTCACGTGACTGAGAGAGAGGGAACGTCACGTGACTGAGAGAGAGGGAACGTCACGTGACTGAGAGAGAGGGAACGTCACGTGACTGAGAGAGAGGGAACAAGTTTCATGCCAACCTCTTTCATTTATAATGCTATCCTTGGGTACCAGTCCCTAAAGATATCTTCAAGACATTGAATAACAGTAGATTGAAGCTTTGATTGCTTTTAAATGTTTTATTGTTTTATGGTGTGTGAGCGGAGCTGTGTGATCTTACTTGTGTTTATTTTACAGCACAGTTCTTTATAAATAAAGGTGTATTGTATTGTATTGTAACAAAAGAACAAATCATTAAATATATAGATTTCAAACCGGTTTAATGAAAATCTGAAAAGGAAAATAAATCTATGAAAAGTCTTACAGTGAAAACTCTCTCTGGTTCCCCCTTTGCCTTCCAGTTGGTGTCGTGAACTCGTCTGAGAACCATCCACGCTTCATCGTGTCGAGCAGCCTGAAACACAAACAAATAAACACGCTTTTATTTAGCTTGGAGGTGGAAGAAGTACTCAGATCTTGTTCTTGAGTAAAAGTAGAAGTACTCAGATCTTGTTCTTGAGTAAAAGTACAAGTACTCAGATCTTGTACTTGAGTAAAAGTAGAAGTACTCAGATCTTGTACTTGAGTAAAAGTACTCAGATCTTGTACTTGAGTAAAAGTAGAAGTACTCAGGTCTTGTACTTGAGTAAAAGTAGAAGTACTCAGATCTTGTACTTGAGTTAAAGTAGAAGTACTCAGATCTTGTACTTGAGTAAAAGTAGAAGTACTCAGGTCTTGTACTTGAGTTAAAGTAGAAGTACTCAGATCTTGTACTTGAGTAAAAGTAGAAGTACTCAGGTCTTGTACTTGAGTTAAAGTAGAAGTACTCAGATCTTGTTCTTGAGTTAAAGTAGAAGTACTCAGATCTTGTACTTGAGTAAAAGTAGAAGTACTCAGGTCTTGTACTTGAGTAAAAGTAGAAGTACTCAGATCTTGTACTTGAGTAAAAGTAGAAGTACTCAGATCTTGTACTTGAGTAAAAGTAGAAGTACCAGAGTGTAGGAATACTCTGTTACAGTAAAAGTCCTGCATTCAAAATGTTCCTCAAGTAAATGTAGAAAAGTATTCTCATCAAAATATAGTGAAAGTAGCGACAGTAAAAGTAGTCATTGTGCAGATTGGTCCATTTCAGAATAATATATATGATATGTTTTATAATGATTGATCATTAAAGTGTTCTCAAAGCTGGTAAAGGTGCAGCTAGTTTGAATGACTTTGTATACTGCAGGGTAGCTTGTGAATTTACTCCAGGTGGAACTAAAGTCAGATTTAACACTTGATTATATTTCACATCATTAATCCACATCTGTGAAGTAACTAAAGGTATTAAATACATGCAGTGGAGTAAAAGTGCAAAGTAGCATACGATGGAAATACTCAAGTAAAGTGACAGTATGTCAAATTGTACTTAAGTAAATGTACTGAGTTACTTCCCACCTCAGCTTTTCTTCCCAAAAACACTAAAATCAGTTGAGTTGTTCCCATGAGGTCTGCTGCCTCTTATCAGATGGGAAAATGTCTGATAATTTTGGTGTGGTGTGTGTGTGTGTGTGTGTGTGTGTGTGTGTGTTGGAGCAGTCACATACAAACACAATACCACATGTGGTCAGAGGTCTTTGTCCTGGAGGAGAAACATTGGGTGGGTGGTGGCGCCTTAGCAGCCTGTCGCTAACTTAGCACAGCAGTGGCATGTTGCTGAGGATGACTCAGCATAACCAATGTTTAACACTGATATATAGTCTAGTTGCCACCATGGTAAACCCCGGAAATGTTGAGTACCCCAAGATTTGCACAATTAGCATAAATTGTGGGCAACAGTTGAAAATGGCTTGGTCGATTTCAACAATTGTGGAGTGGTTTTGGGGGGTTATTGAGGATGCTGAATCCATTTCTGACGTTTTAAGGATCAGAAATTGCCATATCATTACCAGAAAGTGGCAATATTTGTCCTCTCGGTGGACTGATTTGTCCTACCATGAGCAGTGTTGCGACCATTGGATATAGAGAGCACAAGATGGAAATTATTATCTCTACTGTGGACAACTTCTCTTCAAAAAAATAGGCAATCTGTCGAATCCAAATTATCCAGAATCCACTAAAATCTCAGAATCCACCAAAATGTTCTGGTTAAAACTGCCACTAAGGATCCTGAACATTTCAGAAACTGATTGAGAATCTTAAATAATCCCCCAAACTACTCCAAAATTGTCCAAATCGGCCAAGCCACGTCCAAACTATTGTCCACATACTGTAGGCTATAATGGTAATTCATGCTAATTAACGCAACTTGTGCTAATAGTGCATATTGCCCAACATATGCAAGATATAATCCGGCAGTTTCTATGAGCTGGGGACCCGTACTATACATTTCTAACTTAAAACTTTGGGGTACTCAACATTTCTGGGTTCACAACAAGACTCTGAGCTGTCAACTAGACTTACAGTATAATGCATATTAGGATAGAAACGCTACATGTTATTGTCTTTGATGTTAATCTTGCTTTCAGTGTTTTTATGTTTTGCGGACAATAAAGCCACTTGTTATTTGATTTAATTTGGAGACATTGGCTCTGACCTCCAGGAGGAAACGAGGGCTCTCCGGCATGAAGATGACTCCGATGAGAGCAGCCAACGCAGGGAAGAGACACACGAAGATGAATAATCTCCAAGTGTGGATCTGGATCTCTGTCCCGATGGCGAATCCCCAACCTGGAAAACAATCAAGATAAGAACATGTTAAAGAGGCCCTATTCTGCTTCTTGGGGTTTTCCCTTTCATGTAGTTTGTTCGATAGGTTTTTGTGCATGTTAAAAGTATGGGCTTTGAAATGTACTTAAGTAAAAAGTACCCATAACTCCCAGCTGTTTTAAAGAGTACCTGACCTCCCTTTATATTAATAGAACAATAATGTCATTGTTAGCTAATGAATGTTTCCATGCTGAACAACGGCAACATGACAACGTTTTCATTGGTCCCTCTTCTTTAGAGAAGACCAGGAAATGATGGATACACGGATCGTGTTCAAATCAATAGGCACGCAATGACTCTAAATAATAATGATCACGCCACCAAACACACATTCAAACTAAAGGAACCAGCCTGTTTGGAACATGGAAGAAGTAGAAAGTACAGGTATTTGGGTTCAAAATGTAAGAAGTCAAAGTAAAAAGTGGTCAGAAAAATAATTAGTGGAGTAACGTACTGATACCAGAAAGATATACTTAAGTACAGTAAGGAAGTATTTGTACTCCACCACTACTTCCCACCTCTGTCTAATAGTGTGTGTGTGTGTGTGTGTGTGTGTGTTCGTCTGTGTGTTTGTGTGTGTGTGTGTTTGTGTGTGTGTTTGTGTGTGTGTGTGTGTGTGTGTTTGTGTGTGTGTGTGTGTTTGTGTGTGTGTTTGTGTGTGTGTGTTTGTGTGTGTGTGTGTGTGTGTGTTTGTGTGTGTGTGTGTGTTGTGTGTGTTCGTGTGTGTGTGTGTGTGTCGTGTGTGTGTGTGTGTGTGTGTGTGTGTGTGTGTGTGTGTGTGTGTGTGTTACCGTAGTGTGGGATGATTCCCCAGGCGGTGAAAGAGGCGTAAAGCCCCCCCAACATCCAGAACATGCAGAGCCAGCTCAGATGTTCTCCACGTTTATCCATCTGCAGGAACTCAGTGAAGTAGGTGTAAACGATCGGGATGGAGCCGCCAATTCTGGGGAGGAACCGCAAATATAAATCTCTTAAACAACACTTAATTGTTTGAGGATTTAGTGGATCATTTCCTGCGGTATCTGGCATTTGCAAAGTGCATTTACGTTGAAAAGCGCTCAGATGAAAACTGTGTTTTTAACCTTCAACAAACAACTTTCGGTGTGAATAAAGGTGCATAAAGAAGGACATATGTCAAACATTCTTTTAAGTTACTGTTGGGTTCATAAACATATTTGGGTCATTTTAGGATGATATCTTTTTGTTTGTTTGTTGACCCTACATTGCATTCCTTTTCATGGACGATCCACGTTTGTTACTTCTGAATTGTGCTTTGCTATTGTTCAAATACATTTGAGTTATTTCTCAACATGTATTGGACCTGAACTCCTGACCCAGCTTTCTTTTGTACAGATATTGTGTTTAAAAAATGATAGGGACAAATGTGGCTATTTTAAAAGCTCACCAGTGTAAAGGACACCTATGGGAAATTGACATGTAACCTATTGTATAATATACGTGCGGTCATTGTTAGCCCATTGTTCTATTGACTTCACCTGGACCTCACTACTTCTGATATCTAGCTATACAGAAAATACGGCTGCTATTTGTCCAGTTTTGGAGAAATCTATGAAGAAACATGGATCCAAGAGAGAAATCAAATGATGTTTAACTTCAAGACAATCATGTGTGCCTGCTCCCTGTGTTTAGTGAAGAAACACGGGGACAGTTAATGACTATCATGGGCCTCAGAAACTGTTTTATTTTGACGACTTGTTATTCTTTGGCTCAGCAAAAACATCAGTTTTGCATGTCTAGGTACACTCAGGCTGTTATCATCATCAAAGTGTGTTTGAAACTAAGAGCAACATCAATGTGTGCACAGCAACAGTTTCACCCCGAGGTGTTCGAGACAGCAGGAAGTCCGCGATAAAAAGCTCACGTGAAAAACAAGAGCATTGTTCACTAATTGGTGTGATAATGAACAACGCTAAGCGAGTAAACACACAGACATCTCCTGTTGTGAGGCATATGTAAATGTGTCTTATATTTGAAGGAAAACTAATTGATTCAGCGTCCTCTCTTTACGTCAGACTCTTCCTGGAAGTGCTCCCTATTGGTACATTCCCAAAGATATTGAGGTGACTGTTATTTTGTATATATTGATTGTTGTGCTTTTATCTTAATGTGTGCATGTGTGTAAATGTGTCTGTTGATTGTGTATATATAGGATATACATATTTTATACATATTTTTATATATATTTGTATTTTTGTATTCAGGATTGCGGGAAACGGTATTTCGATCTCTCTGTCTTTACACACAAACTGAAAGATTGACAATAAAGTTGACTATGACTTTCATTACTCATCAAACTTTAAATGTCAGGCGTCTTATTTTGGAACAAATATCATCAAATGCGAAAACGGGGATTGGCTTTTCCCGTCAAACTAAAGGATCAATTATGGAAAATGACAGTTTTTATAAAAACAACTCTGGTGGTAAAGGTAGATGTGCTTTTCCCGTCAAAATGTGACAAACTAAAAGGATACATGATGGAAAAGGACAGTTATTATAACAAAAACTCTGAGGGTGCAACTTGCACAATTAGCATAGGTTGATGGCTAGACCGATTTGGACCAGTTTAAAGTGGTTTTGGGGGTAATTGGGGATTCTGACATTTTCTGACATCCCAGTGGGCTGATTTTTATATTAATGTAAAATGTGCCGTCTCACCCGAAGCCGGAGCAGATCCTGAAGAAGAGGAAGAAACCGTAGCCCTGCGCGAAGCAGGAGAGGAAGGAGAAGACCAGGTCGATGCTCAGGACGTAGATCAGACACTTCCTCCTGCCCATCTTATCACTCAGACCCCCCCACACCAACGCCCCCACCATCATCGCCACGTACACCAGCAGACCTGCAAGACAACACACAAACACAAACCTCATTATAGAAGGAATTTGACTTTTACACTCAAAGGACAAGTTACATTTTTACTCCAATCGGAAAAAATAGGCCATTGTTGGTAGAAGCACTGTACGTACTTCACTTAAGTTAAAGTAAAAATACTATGGACTTAAAGGGGCTCTATTATGTTGTTCAGGTCTATGTCAGTATGTAGTGTCTCTCACTTTAAAGAGTCCTCTCCTGCTGATGTTCAGGTGCATATCAGTATGTAGTGTCTCTACTTTAAAGAGTCCTCTCCTGCTGATGTTCAGGTGTATATCAGTATGTAGTGTCTCTACTTTAAAGAGTCCTCTCCTGCTGATGTTCAGGTGTATGTCAGTATGTAGTGTCTCTACTTTAAAGAGTCCTCTCCTGCTGATGTTCAGGTGTATATCAGTATGTAGCGTCTCTACTTTAAAGAGTCCTCTCCTGCTGATGTTCAGGTGTATATCAGTATGTAGTGTCTCTACTTTAAAGAGTCCTCTCCTGCTGATGTTCAGGTGTATATCAGTATGTAGTGTCTCTACTTTAAAGAGTCCTCTCCTGCTGATGTGCAGGTGTATATCAGTATGTAGTGTCTCTACTTTAAAGAGTCCTCTCCTGCTGATGTTCAGGTGTATATCAGTATGCAGTGTCTCTACTTTAAAGAGCCCTCTGCTGTTTAAAGAGTAAAAAATGAGTCCTGATTTCCACAAGGGGGCTCTCTTTACCCTTGTATGAGTTCAGAGGTTTAGAGAACCAATAATAAAACCCTCTCAGCTGGAAATCACTGCGATGCTCTGATAATCTGAATATTCATAATGATGTACGGAAAACAATAAATCCACTTTTGCCTGATAATAGCATTCCCAGAAAAGCTGAGTCATAAAGGTCATTGAATGCATCATTTCCACAATATTTTACCTTTCAAATCTGACATTTTATTTTTGTTTATCAATGCAAAATGGATTTCTTCTCGCCATTTTATCTGCAGATTTCCGCTCTGAGTGACAGCGAGGTGGAGCCTTTTTCCCAGCATGCACCAGGCAGAAAGTCCACTTTGGCATTTAATTTAGTAGTGAAGCAACAGCTTTTTACCAGCCTCCAACTGCGCTGCCCATTACTGCTGCGAGGAGATAACAATGATTATGTTCCTCCTTTTTTTAACGACTCTCCGGGAGAGAGAGGCGCTTGGTGTCAGGATTTTAAACCTACAACCTGGGCACTCCTCTTCTCCGTGTAGTTTTAAATCTTTACCTGCTGCCTGCTCCGTGTTTTTACTACACAGCCCTAATTACAGCAGGAATAAGCTGCTTAACGGCACGAGGAGCCATAGTGTTCACCTTGTGGATTACTCGACTATCCAAACACGCCAAGAGATAAGGACACCTGGAAATAAAGCTTCAAGGCTAATATGCCACCTCTTATCTTGGCCAAGTTGTTGCTTAAGGCAATGTGCATGCTTTTAAGGTGCGTACATGGACAGTTTGACAGGATGGCCTTGTGATTGGACAGCCTGTCCTTCAGGTGGAGGATCAAACTCTGCAGAAACAAGCCGCCGTGCCCCTGCTAGTGTCCTTGAGAACAGGGAAGACAACGAATCCCTGCAGGGGAAATGGGGATTTTGTCCTTTCTTGCATTAATAAAAGTGAAAGCATTGTAAGCGGACATCTGGATAAAGAGATAATGACTCGGGAGAATAAATAACGTCTGGCACTGGCACTGCCTTCCACAACAATATCTACCGTGTGCATTATCAAAATAAATTAGGCTTTTCTTGATGACTTTTCTAGAGTTTTATGAACACTGAGCAATGGACATCCTGCACAGGTTAAACCAAAAGAGCTTGATTGCACTTAAAGCATTTCATTGAAACTCTGGTGCATTTGACCAATCGTTCTGCTTTTCTTTGTGTTGGTCTGCAGCCTGAACCATCTGTTCATAAATTCAAAATTAAGAAACCCTATTTTGAATGTTGTCACAAATGAACGTTATCAGTGGGTAATCCTAGTCTTATGATTTGTCGTAACTGCTTCTACTATGTTTTAAAGCAACATTGAAACAAAAAAACATCACAAAACTGAAGGAATCTTAACATTTTGTCCGTGTTGAAATAAGGGAAAGTGAAACGTAATGTTTACACCAACTCACTTGTATCTTTGCTCTTGTCCTAACAACAGCAGCTAGAGGTCCATGTTATCTTTTGTATTTCTATTTTCAATGATCAATTGTGATACAATTATAAAACCGAGTGCATTCTTACACTAAATCTATGACGCTCCATTGATATGCTAATTGAATTGGCCGATAACATTCATATGTGGTGTCTTATTCTACGTTAGCTTGCTAATATCGAGAAACGTAATGTGGAATACATGTGACCTTACAGTTGATAAAAAGTATATTTTAAACATTTTTAAAGGACATTCAACAAAAAATACACCAAATATCTCAAAAATACCAAATATTTTGCCAATAAATCTAGACTAAGTTGTCATTTGATGTTGGCTACGATATTACCCTCTCACTCTAAACTACTTGAATGCTACTAAGTCTTAAACATATATCTGCACTCGTAAGAAAACAAAAATCTCTATTAAACCTGTGTAGCTACATCGATAGGTGATTGGTATTGATGGAAGGTGGTGCCATGGATGCTAAAGCTAACGTGTTATATCTGTTCTTGCTTCTCATTAGTCAGCATTAAAGGACGTTATAGCAACTTCATACATTGCTTTCGTCTAAATAAAGCAACCGGATTTAGCAAATCAGCCATTTGAAACTAGCTGGGTTTTAAGACTTAGGAAGAGCTCCAAACACCTTGACCTAGGACAAGCAAACAAATCCAGAGATCAAAGTCTGATACACCAGAGGAGATGTATTTTTTACATGTCATGCAACAGTAAAAGTAGTTTGTTTAGAGTTCATCAAAGAAAGAAAATCTCTACAAACCTTTAAAAAGTCAAAGATAATCAAACGGGAAAAGACGTAAAACAAAACTGGACATCTTATTTGATTGTCTTCATGTTGAACACCAAATATATGTTTGACTATCCCTTTAATAGTTGCAGGGAAACATCATCAAACCATCTTGTATGTTATGCAACAACTTTTTAATTGCAAGTTTAGCAAATCCTTGAGAGAACTCGTGCAACTACACGCAGCCTGATATTTAAAAACTGCCTGAACTTCCTCTTCTTTGTCCCCAGAGTCTCCCACTATACGCCTCTTTCATTTTCACCCTAAAGGATAAACAATTACACCACCTTCAAGGGTAAGGGCTCCCACAAGTATTCCTCCTCTTTTTAACAAAAGTTTTGGGAGTCTATCTGCTTTCATCTCCTGTGAGTCTGTTAACACTTTGCTAGCATGCTTACGTTAGCATTTAGCTCTAAGAATTGCTGTAGGACGGGTTAGGGTTAGCATAACTGTAGACTTTTAGTATTGTTTCCCTTTTTTGTGTTAACTATTACATCTTCAGAACAATACTGGTTGAAATTAACAGCCTTTCTCTGTTTGCCAAATATATTTTTTTCCAGATTGTTATTTCATTTTGGAACAAATAGCCTACAATTCGCACCACATGTATCCAGTGTCCCCCCTTTCTCTCCGTTAGCTGTCACTTACCCAGCATTCCTTTGTCAGAGTCTTAAAGGTCCCCTATTATACTGTTTTTCATCAATATATCACAGGTCTCAGATATATACAGAACCTGTCTCTGATTGGCTGAAACACCAAACAGATCATTGCAGCATCCCATAATCCCCTCTGTTTCAGCCCTGTTTCAAAAGTGCTGATTCTCTGTCTGTTACTTTAGATGAAAATAAGGAGCCCCTCCCCAGGCCCCTCTGAGGGATATTTGGTTAAAAAGAACACAATGGTGCTCTAGGAGGAGATTCAGGTGATAAGGGGGGGGGGGGGGTTACCTTGGTTGGTGATTGGCTAATGGTTACACAAGCCAAAAAATCGTTATGACATCATAAAGTGGCCAAAATCTGATCAGCTCATTTTCAGACAGGTTTTTATAGAAATGGATCAGGACAAAAAGAGAGAGAATCTTTGTTCCTGAAACTTTCAGAGTCTCTTTCCACAGAGGGGACACAAGTTGATGTAGAAGAGACATGAGGAAGAGGGGACACATGTTGATGTAGAAGAGACATGAAGAAGAGAGGACACATGTTGATGAAGAAGAGACATGAAGAAGTGGATTTTGCATAATAGGTGACCTTTAACAAAAGTTTTGGGAGTCTGTCTGCTCTCCAGGACTAAGGTTAAGAGTGAAAACATTTCTGCTCCGGTGAGTCTGTTGAACAGAGCATGAGTGTGAATCAAAAAGGATCATTCTGCAGATCTACTTCACATTCTCAGCCAACGATCAGTGCTCCCCCTTCCCGCTCTGCACAAACACACCCTGTGATTTCATTTTCTCCGTCTCTTCTCCTGATACACCCTGTCAGAGGCCTGAAGGCTCTCTGACTGCTGCAACATGCTCCATATTAGCCCGGGAACACACACCGAATACAATCACCACCGGGATCCTCATCAATCTCTCGCAAAGCCTCATCCCAGGAACCCGTTGTTACGATGAAATGAGCGAATGTGCAATCTGCCACATCGCCTGGCTACACACGAAGCCTGGGAAATAAGGTGAGGGGCTTTAATTTGCAGCATGTTGTCTGCACAGAAAGTCAGGAGCTTTCAAGGTGCATTTCCCACTAAGTTGACTCCTTGCTGCATACAGATTTCAGTGTTTACTGCACGGAAGAAACTGAAACGTTGACTTTAATTACGTGTTTTCTGTCAACAGATTTCACATAACTGTAATCAACGTTTTGGAAGAGCCATGAAAGCTACAAAGTGGGGAATTTAGTTTTAATAGTAATTAAGTTTTTTACTTGTTTATATGTTTTGTATGGGTAATGGTTTGTATTATTGTTATATATTGTTGTGTGATCGTAATTGGTTGGTTTGTATGGGTCACATGGTTGTGGGCGGCACTCATAGGGATTATGCACTGAAAAAATTAGACGTTGACTTTAATTAAATGTATTTTTCATCAGATTTCAAACACTACACCTGTAGAAGAGCGGGTGAGATGACTGCAAACTTTACTATTGCTAGGGTTATTAATTAAACGTCTTTGTCAACGTTGTAATAAGTTGATTACTCATTAAATTACATTTTGATCTCAGCATAAATGTTTTGTTAGCGTGAAAGATAAGTACAACCAGGCCCAACTGATTAATTTGTTTCCTTAAGTTTGTCACGAACTTAAGGAAACACAAGGTATTGGACTCAAATGCACGACCCAGGAGACAGAGGTAAAGTATGAGTAAGATACTTTATTTCCAAAGAACAGGATAATAAATAAGGATCGACACTCTTGCTGAGGTGACAAAAAAGGTTCAAAAGGCACAAAAGAAAATCGCTCACTAAGTGAGGAACACTTACAAAATAATTCCAGAACATAAATCAGGCATGAGACAAGGTGAGTAATCGCAGGCACGCTGACTACTTGCATAGAGACAGGACAAGACGAACTGACACAAAACAAGGGGAGACTGGGGAATTTAAACAAGAGGTAACTGGGCACAGGTGGAAACAATCAGGGGCGGGGCTGGCGCTGATGAGAGCGGGAGACTCAGGCTGCTCCAGAGCCACTATTTCAAGCATACTACGTCATCGAGTGCCGCCGAAGTACTGTTCCAATGTCCAGCATACTTGGAATTCTACCGAGCCCGGCGTTTTTCGTTTGGAGAAATTTCGAGGCTGCACATGTGTAGACTCCGCGGTCTTAAAATCCCCACAATGCTTTGCACACGACAAATCTGTGGCGGAAAATGTAAGGCAGGGCCTCTCATATGACGCACACTTGCTCGCCTGTTCCACTCTTCGTTTTCCGAATGCCAGGAAGTATTCTTGCCTCGCTTCTGAAGCAAGTGACTCGGAAGACATGTGCTACTAAGCAAGCGTACTCGACATTGAGAAACACCCACACACAAGGGTAGGGAGTCAAGGAACCTGGAATGAAGCATAACAGGTGAGTGTCAAAATAAAACAGGAAGTGGGAGACAATACGAAAATTAACCAAACAAAAACATGAAACAAGACTAAACTCAACACTTTTGACGGGACACAACAACGTTGCTATAACTGCTTATGGTTTCTTAATACACAATATCTCAACATTGATTATATGTTAAAAGCAGCTGCCCATTCCTATGTCTGGCATTTAACATATTTGAACAATTAGCATGTGGTGTGCTGTGCCTAAAGTCAACTTCCAGACGGTTGTGGTACCAACGCCAAGCCTCACTATCCAGTAACTGCATACGGTGGTTCCACTATGGACCATCGTTTAGGATTCACACTGTTGGGTATGTTCACATTTTAGCATTTGCCCAAAAAAGAGCCACCCTTTTTCCCCATAATTTGTTCCAGGGGCTGGGGGTATTTCTGCCTGACGCACTGTTCTGAAACCATGAGCCAACAAGAAAAGCCAAATGCAGCATTTTGTTTCTGCAAAGCACTACAGCCAATCATCTCTCCGATAGGGTTCATCCTCACTGGATAGATTGGATCATTAGAGTTACCAAAAGGGTGTATATCCGTTTATAGGACATTTGTTTTAGCCTTCATGCTAACTAAATAGTTGGAGTGATGGCAATGCTTGTCAGTCACTTAGTTCACCAAAGTCAAGAGTGAAATATATCGGCAATATTAAATGGATTGTTGTGAAATTGTGTAAAGACATTCATGGTAACGAGAGGATACATTCTGTCAACCTTGGCTATCCCCTGAAAAGTCCTGTAGCGCCATCATGCCGGTAACATTTCTTAACTATTGGTTGGATTACAATGAACTCTGATATAGTTTGAAATACAACTCAAATCATCCTTTATCTTTACCCCTTAAACCATCGTCAGTCAAAATGTACTTTACTTTGGTTTATGACTAAATAAACAATAAATGACATTCCCATCCTATTAGGGATTACTTTTGGTTTGGTTATTACTAGCAAGTATTAGCATGCTTAGAGCTAAACTTAGAAGATGAACATGGTTTTCATCATACAACACTTTGCTAGCATGCTTACGTTAGCATTTAGCTCAAAGAATTGCTTGAGGACGGGTTAGGGTTAGGGTTAGCATAACTGTAGACTTGTATTATTGTTTCCCCTTTTTATATTAACTATTACATCTTCAGAACAATACTGGTTGAAATTAACAGTCTTTCTCTGTTTGCGAAATATATTTTTTTCAAGATTATCATTTCATTTAGGCACAAATACAATTCCCACCACATACATCACGTTTTCCCACCTTCCCTCCCTTTGATTCCATAAAAGATTAAAATGTTGTATGGTCATATGCACATAAGCTACAGCCTGGATGTGGATCATTCCAATTTACACGATAAATAGTTCATAGCATCACAATAAATAAGTAAATAAATAATCAAGTTAAAAAACCTATCAAGAATTTAAAAGTTTGAGTGCAGAGGGGATGACTGATTTTGAAAAGCGATTTGTCTTAAGAGCAGGTAGAGCATATCTACGCCCTGATGGCAACAGATGAAATTAATCTGCAACAACATGACCTGGAGAGGTCAGTATGCTCTCTGCTCTCCGCAGAATCAGCTGGTTACAAAAGGAGTTTAAGTCTCTCTTATGGCCTGTGGGATAAAACTGTCCCTGAGTCTGGTGGTTTTACTCCGGTATGTACAAATACAATTCGCACCACATACATCAAGTTTTTTCCCCACCTTCCCTCCCGTTGCTGTCACTTACCCAGCATCCCTTTGTCAGAGTTGGATATGCACATGTCCTTCTCAGCACTTTTTTATTTCTATTTGTATTCCACTCACTATCTGGTCTTCTCATTGTGCTGTAACTCCGTCATATACAATGTTGTTGTTTGTTTTTAATCTGAAGCCCACTGAGACCAACTTTTTGTGTGATATTGGGCTATACAAATAAAGTTTGATTTGATTTAGTTTGATTTATTGCTGTCACTTACCCAGCAGTTGGATATACACATGTCAGGACACATTACCATTTAAGTAACAAGTGGGTATTTCTTTTAGTAATAACCTCCATTCGGGGGCATTTTTGTGACTTTCCATCGCACCACATGCATCAAGTTTTCCCCACCTTCCCTCCCTTTGCTGTCACTTACCCAGCATCCCTTTGTCAGAGTTGGATATGCACATGTCCTTCTCAGCGCTGGGCAGCACGAAGCCCACCACGAAGCCATCCACGCCGTCAGCCATCAGCGCCAGACCCAGCACGGCGAACAGCATCCACTGGAATCGCCCGTGGCCACAATCCTCCATCAGGGTTTCGTATTGCTCCGGCAGGTTGTCTTCCTCCTCCTCTTGCTGTGCAGCCTGACGAGCTTTCCTCCTGGCCTCCAACCGAGCCGCCCTCCGAGCCTCCTTGATCTCATCAGGATGGGGAACGCCTTGATACTCGCCCTCGTACATCTGCTCGTCATCGTCCGCGCCCTCGGTGGCGTCGCTTCGAGCGTCTTCTTCCTGAGGAGGGTAGTCCGCCTGGTAAGGGTAGCCATCTTGACCTCCTCCTCCTCCTCCTCCTTCCTGGGTGTAGGTGTATTCTCCACCTCCTGTCCCCTGCTGGGTCACATTGTTGTGATAGGGGTCATCCATGGTTCCTGCTTGGTGTTAGCAAAGCAGGACTGACTTTTCCCGGTAGCCGTGGTACTCTAAGAAAAGCTCAAGTTGTAACCTATAATGGCATAATCCTCCCAAGGAGCCGTAAATTCCTCTCAGTGCTGCTGCAGGTGAGATCTTCTGAGGAGCGTAAGTCTCGACTTTAAGTCCTCAACGGCTGCGTCGAAAGACTTTTACCTTCGTTGATGTGCACAGTGCTGCATGCTGAACCTGAAACACACAATGCACATCACACATTATCTGTCAGCAAAGAAGAAATCACTTGTGGAGCAGAGACATCACCATGCAACGTCTCCTTCGGGACAGAAGTCATAATTACTGTCTCGACTGGATTCACAACAAAGCTTTAGGAGTATGACCTTTGACTCTCTTTGGCGAAATCCTCTAAAAGATAGAGAAAATATGCACGGGATTTGCCTTAAATATGTTGTGTCATTGTAGATTATTGCTTTTAATTTAAATTCTGTTCATCTAGCTTTTTGCTGCTTAACTTTACTTCCCTATACTATCAATCCAATCCATGTTATGATGTTTATAACTTCTTGTAAAGGACTTTAGGTCATACATAAATGCAGGATTGTATTTAAATCAGAAATTCAAAGGGTCATTATACAGGACAAATCAGTGCAGGACTCCCAGCATGCCTTGCAGGCTGCGTGTCCTTCCTCACTAGCAGATAATCTCATTGTCTCTACGCTCAGATGCTGTGACGCCATTTTGATCCGTCACACAGCGCTGTGCAGCAATGACACGTTCAGATCTGTCTTTATTTGTGTGGAGACCGGAGGCTCCAACAGGACGACAATAACACAAATGACTTTGCATATTAGGAACATCGCTGGCTGCTTTGCTGACATCATTAGATGATTGCACGCTGATGTCAGTCTTACAAATCAAACATTGTTCAACCTGAGGCTGGATCTTCTGTTTATACAGATTGCAAAAGGAGACATATGATAATGAAGCTGCATAGATGCTAAACTCTGTGCACGGTTCATGAGGAATGAGTAACACTGTCTAACTGTAAAGTAACACAAACCTTTATTTAACCTTCATGTGCTCAATCTGGACCAGCTGTGTATTTTTTAAATCACTTGTCAACTACTCTACGGCTACACTCCCTGCTAAAGGCACCTTGACAGTTAGCTTTAAAGCTAGCAGCTTTTACTGCAGAAATGATGGATTTTTAGGCAATATTAGGCTGCTTAAAAACGCCTTTTCATTTCCTCATTTTAAACTTTTGTGTTGCTTTTTCTAATATCGTCCTCTTTCACCTGTTCACGTTTTCTTGTGTTGTTTCTTTTATATCTTTTACAATTGTATTTATTTATTTAATTATTATTATATTTGTATGTCTTGTATATATTGTCAATATACTTATTCTTGTGTATTTTTGACGCTCTTTGTAACTTTGTAAGATAATGCTATGCACAAATCTGTATGAATACTTTTAGCGTTTTAAACCGAAAAATGCTTATAATGGCAAACGCTAAAACTCACAGTAACAATCAGAAATCCTTTATTTGTGCCACAGCTGGGGAATTAACAGTAATTGCACATTAAGGAAGATAAATAAAATCAACTGATCAGTGATGTCAGCAACACAATAATCTCTATCTTAAACTTTGCTAATCGAAGCTAACATTAGCCTTCATAAGCTGTATTATAATAAAAAAAACTGTGATTTATAGACAACAAATTACGTTTCTATTTACAAGTGTTGTTGTTTCTCTTTGACTCTTTGACTCATAAACACTATTTTTAATATTTTGCCAAACATGTTGCGGATGTATACTGAAGGACATGATACTATTTGGTTCTGGGTATTGCAATTTAAATCTATTTAAATGTGAACGCAAACTAGTTGCTTTTATGGCATCAAACAGAAAAACTCAGGTGTTTTTCCAAGCTCAAAAACATGCATAATGTTTTAAGTCAAATGAAAGACACAGCAGGTCTCTGTGATAAAAGGACTGATTTAATCCTCATTTAACACATCAGAATACCCAGAGTATCTCTAAAAGACATTGCAAATATTAACATGTTATCAGTCATACAGGGATAACAAGGTAAAAGGTTTTCCATAGTACATATTGTTTTTGAATTAATACATCCTTTAATAATCCAATTCCATTTTTCGGTATTTTTCAGTATTTCCTGTGACATTACTTTTTCAACCCAGAAACAACCGTATTCTTATCATCTGACCAATGCACACTGTGTTTGGGCTGCTGTGTCCTGGTTTGGAGCCGCGATGACGAACACAGTAATTTAATCCAGATTAAGACTGCAGATTTTTTTTTTTCATTTTGCCCTCACATTATTGTTTCATCATCACGAGTCGCAGAGGTGGCCGATTGAGGATTACTGAGTTTGCATTGATGTATCTTTCTAAAAATCCCATATATATGCATTGATTTGTTTTGTTGCCTGGAGAGTAATAAACCCAATCGCAGTCTCACAATCATCTGAGCATGTTTCCATTTGTTGTTTCCTCCACTAACATGAATAATGCATGCATGATTCAGGAGAGAAAGTGAGATGCTTTTCAGAGCTTTTACTCACACAGCTGGCGCTTACATAACACTTCCTCCACTCCCCTTTCTCCCCCCTCTCTCCCCTCTCCTCTCACTTATTGATCTGTGTTTATAATTCACATGTCAAATCAGCATTTATGGCTGTGCAGAGTTTGAAAAGGTCACGATCTGCCTCCTTGTGAGAGTGTTCCCCCGGAGTTTTAAAAGTCAACGAGCTTCCCTTGAATCATGAAAATCGATGGCAGTCTGAGTTTTAACAGGAAGCACATAGGTCACTCTGTAATTTACAGAAAATATATCTCAATTTCTCAAGTGACCTTTTGGATAATTTACGAGTGGGAACGAGCCAAACTCTGTCTTCATAGCTTCCTACGTTTCTGTAGATCGTTCTACCGAAACATTGTGCAGTCAAATACGATGGCTTTTGAAGTAAAGCTGTATAAACACACGGTAGATTCAACAGTTCAGCTGATCTGGGGTCAGCTTTAGCCTCATTTACATTCACCTGGACTTCGCTCATGCCTTCCCATCAGAGAGAGTTTAGGAAGAAGTGTTTATTTATTCACAATCTTCCCTATTTGCGGATGTAAGATGTAATTAACTTTGCAGAACATTTGATTAATTATCAAGGTTGTGATTAAATATGTAATTCATCAAGTGTTTCTGTACACTTTTTCTCTTAGTCTCAATCTGTTTTTATTGAGGTTTTTTCACACTGTACTAAACTTGCTCCAAGGGAGTTGATTTGAAGGAGAAATATCTTAACCTGACAATTCATTTGATTTGTCATATGTGCATTGGGAAATAATGCAGTTTTTGATGAAAACATGTTTCTTTGCTTGAAAATAAGCAAAATTGAACAACTAGAACGTCTAGACTTCTGTTTGTCCTGGTACAAACATGGCTGACGATCACAGGGTTAGATGCCACTGAGGTCAGATGAATTACAAACATATCCTGATTCTTTTTACATGGATCTACTACAAGCTGTCAAAGCAGCGAGTTCACATTAATCTCAGCTCCTCCGTGACTTTAAAGAGGTCAAAGGACCGTCTTTAATGATTTCTGGGTGACTTCCTGTCCGCTCACCTGTCACATTCATTTATCAGCTACACATCTAAGAGTTAAATATTGTCACCAGGTAATTTACAAAGCAAAAGCAGCCATTCTGGGCCTTATCAAATGTGTAACTTGATATTTGTAGGCACATGCATTAGCTTGCAAATATGCTACGTTGAAAAAATCCTGATTACAGAGACTTTAGATTCCTCTTAAAAGCTATTGAAGACAATACACTGGTTTTAAAGTATTGTGTTTCCTACATATCTCTACACATCAGCTATAATGAGAAGCAAAGGTTTTGACTGATGGCAAAATGCATAGAAAAACAACATGTTTTTAAATTATAATACCATTGATTCGTTGATTGTAGCCGCTCTTTTTTGAAGTATATTTGTTTGCATGTATTGTAATCTTGCTGGATTAATAAGAAGTCAAAAGTTGTTGGAACAGATACGTAAAAAACAAATGATGGCACTGCAAGTACATTATCAGCCTATTTTCGTTCTGACGTCCTCCCCTCAATTTTTAAAACAACAAATTAAAGAGCAAACACAGCAAACATTTAAGAAAGAATAAAGTTTTGGCCTTACCAGAGTTGGCATTCCCTTTGGATAAAAAGGACTTCTGATTTAATCATTTAAATAATTGCTAACGTCCAAGTAGCATTTTTCAAATGTCCATGTCAGTTTATCCTACTAAGGCCGTGTTGCAGCCAACGCTGAGGGATTAGAATCCAACATCACGATCCCCCACAACCTGCCCCCCCCCCTCCCCCCCACCAGGGCTCATCCCCACCGGAAACTCCCCGGAAATAACCCCCCCACCTCTGGGACACATTGGTACAGTCCGTCCAGTGTAAAGAGCAACAGGATCCATTGATAGGAACTACAAACTGTGGCCCAATCCAATGTCCAAACTAAAGCCTTAATCCAGGGGTGTCCACATTTTTTTCTCAAGGGCCACCTACAGAAAAATATACTAAGCGATGGGCCGCTCACTAGAGATGAAGTATATTGCGTCATAAATTAAGTTATGTACGTAAATTATGCTTGATTCTTGAAAATGCTTTAAGAAAACCAACAGCCTTAATCACAGCTCTCCAGAGGGTTTACTTTAATTTGTTAGCAGCTCATCCATTAAAACAGAAGCTTCAGATTGCTTATAATGAGAGGAAATAGGAAGGGTTTATTTCAAGTTTGTTATGCAAATAAGTCATTGGGCTTTTTTCTCATCAACTAAGATTTGTTAGAAAACGTTTTCAACTTTAATTAACCCCTGCCTTAATCTGTCTGAGTGTGAGAGTCTGCAAGGGCTGGAAAAGGATGTCAATAAAAATTGAATAACTCTTATGTTACAAATAATAGGCAAAAGTAACCATTGGTACAGTCCGTCTAGTGTAAAGAGCAACAGGCTATAGGATCTACAAACTTTCTTTAACTTCTGAGTGTTAGAAGGTGCATAGGTTTAAAGATAATGTAAATAAAAATGGGATATCTCTTATCATGTGACCTGGATGACACCAAGACATGTTACGTTCCAGGCCAAGGTACCTAATTGGTCCTTCTGGTGCAAATAATAGGCAAAAGTAACCATTGGTACAGTCCGTCTAGTGTAAAGAGCAACAGGCTTTAGGAACTACAAACTGTGGAGACTCACTTTAAAGATAGGCCCAATCCCAATGTCCAAAATAAGGCTTTTATCTGAACAAAAGTACATATAGGAATGTGATATCTCTTATCATGTTACCTTCATGACACCAAGACATGTTACGTTCCAGGCCAAGGAACCTCATTGGTCCCTCTGGTGCAAATAATAGGCAAAAGTAACCACTACAGGATTTTTAGAGATTGGCCCAATCCCAATGTCCAAACTAAGGCCTTTAACTGTCTGAGTATGAGGGCTTGAAAATACCTTGATGACACCAAGACATTTTACGTTAAAGGCCAAGGAACCTAATTGGTGCAAATAATGGTGCAAATATTAGGCAAAAGTAACCATTGGTACAGTCCGTCCAGTGTAAAGAGCAACAGGCTATAGGAACTACAAACTGTGGAGACTCACTTTAGAGATAGGCCCAATCCCAATGTCCAAACTAAGGCCTTAATCTGTCTGAGTGTGAGGCTTAAAGTGTGCATAGGCTTAAAACTAATGTAAATAAAAATGGGATATCTCTTATCATGTGACCTTGATGACACCAAGACATGCTACGTTCAAGGCCAAGGAACCTAATTGGTCCTTCTGGTGCAAATAATAGGCAAAAGTAAAAAAAGAACAGACCTACATTAAATGAAGAGGGAAGCATGCATTCATGGAAATAAAAAAACATAGTTACATATCCATGGTAAGATAGCAGCAAAGAGAGAGTTGATGAAAAAATGTGAGTTGTAATATAGTGATATGATTTTATGTGTTTAATGTACTGGTGTATGTAGGTCCTTGTAAATGTGTTTATCTGTAAATCTAGGCATACCAGAGCAACGAATATGTACCAGTCTTACTTTTCTTTTCATGGTAACTCTGAGTTTGACCTTAGAGTGTATATCAGAAGTGGATGTTATCACCATGACGTCACTCATTGGTTTATGGACTACAGTTTTGAGCCCTTAAGTTTGGACTTTTGGCGGTCGCCATCTTTGTTTGTGCAACCAGAGGTTACTTGGCCGGATGGAGTCAAGTAAAACCAAATCGATGAAAAAGGGCATTTTTGGGCAACCGAAAATGTTCCAATGAAAATTCACGAATAGTTAAAGGGTTAAAATTAAAATACGTGAACAACAACAACAAAGACATATTTACTAAGGTAATAAATCAAGTTTAAAGTCGAGTGATTGTCTCATAGACTTCTACACAGTTTGACTTGCAACCAGACGAGTCGCCCCCTGCTGAATATGAATGATTTCAGGGCACTAATGCATTGGTTTGACGTTTTATGTCATAGCGCTATGAACTGTGGGTCGTTCTCTTAAGCAGGGTCTGCAGAAATACAAATGTACAGAAAAGATCGTAAAGGGCAAAACATTTCAGCAAGAGTCTCATGTGGACCGACTAGAAATGAGAAGGAAAGTCTGAGAGTCTTTGAATGTGGACAATATAATTTATCAATGTTTATTATAAGACTTGAATCTGAGCCTTAAGTGATCTGCACTTGCTTCCAAGAGACCTCCAGGAGTGTGCACACTTTGGTTTCTACAACACTTTATATTTACACAATGGTTGTCTATAGTCACAGCAGCCAGGATGAGCCTTTCTGTCCTTTAAGTCGGAGAGCTCACCCCCACTATGGCTCTATGTTGTGCTGAAGTGTCCTTGAGTGAGACACCGACTCTCAGCAGCCGCTCATCCATCCTCAGACTCCAAATAAGCATATCAGCAAAAAAAAGAAACCAGCTGAAATATTACTCTTCCCTTGAAGCAGGAAGGACGGCCCGATGGTTTTTGTTTTGTTGGGTGAGTGCAGAGGGGATAATGGATGAGTCTGTGTGGAGATGGATAATCTCAGCTCTCCTGCAACACTCATCATTCCTGTGGTTTACATACAGGAAATATAGAGAGGTGGGAAGTAGTGAAGTACAAATACTGCGTTAAGTACATTTTTCTGGTACTTTACTATACTTATTTTTCTGACGACTTTTTACTTTGACTTCCTACATTTTTAACACAAATACCTGTACTTTCTACTTTCTACTTCTAATCTACTTCTAATACTTATTAAGTACATGTTTCTGGTATCAGTACTTTACTCCACTACTTATTTTTCTGACGACTTTTTACTTTGACTTCTTACATTTTGAACACAAATACCTGAACTTTCTACTTCTTACATTTTCCAAACAGGCTGGTTCCTTTAGTTTGAATGTGTGTTTGGTGGCGTGATCATTATTATTTAGAGTCATTGCGTGCCTATTGATTTGAACACGATCCGTGTATCCATCATTTCCTGGTCTTCTCTAAAGAAGAGGGACCAATGAAAACGTTGTCATGTTGCCGTTGTTCAGCATGGAAACATTCATTAGCTAACAATGACATTATTGTTCTATTAATATAAAGGGAGGTCAGGTACTCTTTAAAGCATCTGGTAGTTATGGGTACTTTTTACTGAAGTACATTTCAAAGCCCATACTTCTTTACTTTTAATTGAGTAAAGAAGTTTAGTCAGTACTTCTACTTTTACCAGAGTATTTTTAAACACGAGTATGTGTACTTCTACTTGAGTAAAGAATGTGTACTTTTGCCATCTCTGGCAAGCATCGAGACGCTTAAATCTCCAGAACGTCTGCTGTATATTTGAAGTAAGTAAATACACAATGTAATTTCTATGGCACTTGTGGATTTGTTGAGCATTTTTTATGTTAATTGAGAAATTGTTCTTTCTATAAAACGTCTACCATTACAAACAATTCCTTAAAGAGGCCCTATTATGCTCTTTCGGGTTTTCCCTTTACTGTATGTTAAAGTTAGTCATTGATAGACATCATTTTCCGGCTCAAGCTAATACATAAATGCAAATAATCCAATAATGTCATATTATCACTTTTTGTACTTACGGGTAAATACAATTTTGTTGCCTATCATTTTGTACTTTTTTATTTTACTTTTAAAATAATCTACTGAATTGGCTGGTAGGCTTTTTTCACGGTATGGTTGATATTTTAATATTTTGAGACATTTATGTATTAATTATTCTGTTCCTTTCTTATGCTATTTAAACATTTGTATACTTGGTGATGAAAGGCTTAACATGTAATAAAAAACCACCCTTATCTATTTATTGCATTGAAGGGGCCGTTTGTGTTCAAACTAGATAATGCATCTTTTGTAGCATTGCTTTAAAACTTTGTTGTCTTGTGATCCTCTGCACTTTTTGCATATTGTTACCAAGAGGGTTATTCCCCTGTTTTAAAGCATTAAAAATCATTTTCAGATTCAATTTTCGATCCCCAGATTGGACACCATCTCTCCCCTACCTGCCCAGAATGAGATAATATGACAAAATGCTTATAATATGCAGCAGTACTTAATACACATTTATATCTGCTCTGTATACTTCTCTAACTCACCAGGTTATCATTTTACTATCAATATTATTTGCTATTTATGTGCAATCTGTCACAATTGCACGCTCTCTACATCACATTGCGTGTATAGAAACCACCACAAATGGAGAGGCCATTTTAGAGCAAACACTGACAAACTTTGGCCCATATAAGGAGTCCTTTATTCATTGCAGTGTCCAGTCTGCACCTCATCCACCCCCACGAGGGCACATGGTACGGCCCATTATGGGACATCATTATAGAGAGTAGATGTCTTGCATAGAGGCAAAGCCCTCTAATCCGAAGGCCAGATAATTCGAGTGCAAAGAGGATTAGCTCCACCCCAGCAGAGCGATTGGCTAAATTTAGCCCCCACACTCTTCACCAGTTTCTATTTAACCCCTCCTCCAAGCCCCGCCCTCTAACCGCCATTACCCATCCATCCAGACGCACCGTCAACCAATCACACGCTGCGGTTCGGTTTAACACCCTCATGCAATGCAAGGCAAGGCAAGGCAAGTTTATTTATACAGCACATTTCAACACAAGGCAATTCAAAGTGCTTTACAAAAATGACATTAAGAGCATTAAGAAACACTTAGAAACATTAGAAAGCAAAGATAATAAAACATGAATAACACAATATGAATAAAAGTTACAGTGCAGTGTAAAATGTGAATAGTTCAATTAAAAGCAGCAGCAAAAATAAAGTCTTTAGCCTGGATTTAAAAGTAGTCAGAGTAACAGCGGACCTGCAGGTTTCTGGTGGTTTGTTCCAGATATTTGGCAATATCCCTATTCTCACATTCCTATAGTCTTCCCGTGAAATTATAGTTATTTTGACACTATATGCAAGGGATAATCCACAATCCAAGCCCAAAAATATGGGTTATAAAGTGTGCAATCAGGCCTTGATGTGAGGGGACGTTGGTGTTTTGATGCTATGATTTCCCCCGCTGCCCTTCCTCTTACGTCCTCTGCACACTTTGGGATTACAGCTGATGGATCACAGAGAGGTCTCATGCATACAGGAACTTAATAGCTTCCAGCAGGAGGATTCTGGGAAAAAGTGATAAACCCAACCCTGTGTGTCCCTGTTTTACTGGTCTGACGTGTCTAAGCTGTGGATATTTGGTAACTTTAGACTCGATAAATATATACACAACTTTTGGACTCAAGAGCTCATATTAAAGGGGCCCTATCCTGCTCATGTTCAGGTGTATATCAGTATGTACTCCTTTGTGTACGACATTGTGTTGGATGGATAGGTGGGAGTATATCACCAAAACACTACTCAGTATATCAATATGTTGGAGACCCCTTCATGTTTGTCCCCTGGAATAGTTGTATGTATACGATTTACCCTATTATTTTGATCTAGTTCTTTTATTAAGTGTTTTTGGACGTTTGGTTTCAAATCTGGCAAGATATTGATTAAAGTGGTCTTATCATTCTTATTTTTAGTATTTAGTGTCTCTACTTTAAAGAGTCCTCTCCTGCTGATGTCCAGGTGTATATCAGTATGTAGTGTCTCTACTTTAAAGAGTCCTTTCCTGCTGATGTTCAGCTGTATATCAGTATGTAGTGTTTCTACTTTAAAGAGTCCTCTCCTGCTGATGTTCAGCTGTATATCGGTATGTAGTGTCTCTACTTTAAAGAGTCCTCTCCTGCTGATGTTCAGGCGTATATCAGTATGTAGTGTCTCTACTTTAAAGAGTCCTTTCCTGCTGATGTTCAGCTGTATATCAGTATGTAGTGTCTCTACTTTAAAGAGTCCTCTCCTGCTGATGTTCAGCTGTATATCGGTATGTAGTGTCTCTACTTTAAAGAGTCCTCTCCTGCTGATGTTCAGGCGTATATCAGTATGTAGTGTCTCTACTTTAAAGAGTCCTCTCCTGCTGATGTTCAGGTGTATATCAGTATGTAGTGTCTCTACTTTAAAGAGTCCTCTCCTGCTGATGTTCAGGTGTATATCAGTATGTAGTGTCTCTACTTTAAAGAGTCCTCTCCTGCTGATGTGCAGGTGTAAATCAGTATGTAGTGTCTCTACTTTAAAGAGTCCTCTCCTGCTGATGTTCAGGTGTATATCAGTATGTAGTGTCTCTACTTTAAAGAGTCCTCTCCTGCTGATGTTCAGGTGCATATCAGTATGTAGTGTCTCTACTTTAAAGAGTCCTCTCCTGCTGATGTTCAGGTGCATATCAGTATGTAGTGTCTCTACTTTAAAGAGTCCTCTCGTGAACTCTTGATAAATGCTGGTGTTGTTTGTTCTCTCTGATGTTTCTGAATCAGAAGCCCCTCAGGATTTCACCTGCTCATGTTTCACTTCACATTTCTTTATTTCATATCTTTTATGCAATAACTTTGAAATAACAAGCAGAGGAGAGACACAGGAACAAAAGCCCTACTGTGTAAAGTAATGCTAAGCTACAAACTGTGTGTTGCTGTTATTCCTCTGCTGACTGGGCCCTAATTGAGTCGGTGTTACATTTTTTAGGGTGGATGTTTTTGCATCTCAGGCTAAAAGGCAAGTCCTGGAAACATCCTGGAAGTTTTGATTCCTTTCTTCTCTCTCTCTTTGTCTGAAAGTGTTTAAAAAGTCCGGCAAGGTGGAACAATTGCCCCCTCATCTGAATGGATTCATAATATGGAATATAATCCATAAATGCCACAAAATGTATGCTCTGATTTAATTTAAGTAGACTAATATAAAATAAAATTGTCTACAATAAGAATACATGGAATACAACATACAAGGAATTTGCTTTGGTACATAATGGTGCATACCAACAAATGAAGGTGTAAAAGAGAAGCTAAAATGTAATTATTATTAAAATAAAAGAATAAAAATAAGAGTACAACAAGACGTTAATCTAAAGAAATGTACGTGCAGTATATAAGATTTTAAATTGCAATAGCTGTGCAGGTTTTTACGTTTTTTTTAATGTTAATTTTTCATCACAATACAGCAGCTTTTTTATCCATTCAGTGCAAAACACAAATGAACAGAACAGCAGTAAAAGTACGAATAAAGTAAAATAAAATAAAGTGAAAATATCCCATAAAAAAAACACTTTAAAAACGTTTAAAATGACGACAACGTGCTACAACACAAAAAGAAATATACTAAAGAATGAACACAAAACAAACGTAAATAAATAAGAAATACAAAATAAACACAACATTTTTTTATTTAAAAGTAAAATTAATTAAATAAATACCAAAAGAAACAATAAGAAATACAAAATAAATACAGAATAAATACAGAATAAATACAAAATAAATACAGAATAAATACAAAATAAATACAAAATAAATACAAAATAAATACAAAATAAATACAGAATAAATACAAAATAAATACAGAATAAATACAAAATAAATACAAAATAAATACAAAATAAATACAAAATAAATACAGAATAAATACAGAATAAATACAGAATAAATACAAAATAAATACAGAATAAATACAGAATAAATACAAAATAAATACAGAATAAATACAAAATAAATACAAAATAAATACAAAATAAATACAAAATAAATACAAAATAAATACAGAATAAATACAGAATAAATACAAAATAAATACAGAATAAATACAAAATAAATACAAAATAAATACAAAATAAATACAAAATAAATACAGAATAAATACAAAATAAATACAGAATAAATACATAATAAATACAGAATAAATACAAAATAAATACAGAATAAATACAAAATAAATACAAAATAAATACAGAATAAATACAAAATAAATACAGAATAAATACAAAATAAATACAAAATAAATACAAAATAAATACAGAATAAATACAAAATAAATACATAATAAATACAAAATAAATACAGAATAAATACAAAATAAATACAGAATAAATACAGAATAAATACAACATAAATACAGAATAAATACAAAATAAATACAAAATAAATACAAAATAAATACAAAATAAATACAAAATAAATACAGAATAAATACAGAATAAATACAACATAAATACAGAATAAATACAAAATAAATACAAAATAAATACAAAATAAATACAAAATAAATACAAAATAAATACAGAATAAATACAGAATAAATACAAAATAAATACAAAATAAATACAGAATAAATACAAAATAAAATATTGTGTCTTGTATAGACACAATAATTATAAGAATTGAAGCAAGTTAATATTGATAATTTTGATAAATAAGAATCAGTTATGGAAGAGTACATGGTTGAAGCTTTTAAATTGAGAAATGTTGTTCATGTCTTATATAATTCACTTTATTTTCTCCATATGAAACCTCCTATGTAACCCACTGCACAAAAGCTCTGCAGTTTGTATAGAAATATTCACAGAGATGACACTTGCAGCAACAATAAGGCAGCCCCTCTTTGTTTATCCCCCCGACTGTGGGCGTCTTCCTCTCTGAGGCTTCCCTCCTCCTGTTTGCTCCTAATTACAGAGAGAGATCTGAGGAGTTAATCTGCGGGGCTTTGCTGAGTGGAGGTGGGATGTGGAGGTTGGACACACACACACACACACACACACACACACACACACACACACACACACACACACACACACACACACACACACACACACACACACACACACACACACACACACAGCAGCGTGGCTCCCAAAGCCCCAAATCCCTCTCCTTTGATTGGGAACGCCACCCCAGCTTAAAGTCACCTGACCTGGCGTGCATCCAGCAGGACTTCATGACACACAAACGTGCACTAGTGCGTTCAAACTTTGACCTAAACACACACACACAGACACACAGACACACACACACACACACACACACACAAACACACACACACACACACACACACACACACGGTATAATAAGCAAACATACAAATGTGCAGGAACTCCAAAACATACATCCTGTGTTGAAAGTCATTTATTCATCATCTTAGGTCTGAACATGTTATTTAACCCTCTGGAATGATTGGTGGACCACACACACACACACACACACACACACACACACACACACACACACACACACACACCACACACACACACACGCTCTCACAGATTGTGTGACAGTGATTTTTATGGTGGTGGGTTTCAGTAAATCCCAGTTGATGGGATCATATGGATTTCGAGACGAGCAGCAGCACACACACTGACCTCTGGTGGACATGACAGGTACTGGGGTTATTCGTTAGGATGTTAATTATAAAATAAATATATATTTATATCATAAACATCTGAATTGTGACCATTGACAGTGAAAAGTCTCCTTCTTGTTTTTCTCTGTCTGTCTTTAGAATGTTTTTACTCATGTTAAATCTGTATTAAATGTCTTTTTATCAGCAAATACCTATGATTTAAAGAGGTCTATTGTTTATAGCAAATTTGAATAGAAAATTGGTTTAAATAAGAATTGGTTACGGAAAAGTACAACGTTTCAGTGTTTTCATAAATGTGTGTCTGTGGGAGCACCTAAAATACACTTTATTTAAAATAAACCTCATGCAAAACCTCCCAAAGGACAGTATTTTGATCCCAGGAACTCATATGGTTTATAATTATTTAACGAGAGGTGCTACAGTCCAAAGAAAAATGGACAGCATTTGAATAGAAAACTAAGACCAGTCAAGAAAATCAAGTATATTCAATAGTTGTTTTGTGTGTTTGCACTGTTGTATTTGGTCCTTTTCCTTCCTTTTACGTATCTTCAAAATAGTTTTTACATTATCAACAAATCTCATCATTAAAAACTGGGCACTAAACAAATACTATTCTGTGTAGTACACTGTGTTTTTGCTTCGGTCTATTTTCAACAGCAGAATAATAAACAGCTCTTTATTACTGGCTCCAGCAGAATGTGGGAATGCCTCAAAATAGTTATAGCCATAAAAAACATTCCCCAATGCAACAATAATGTGATTTTAATAGTTCTTGGACAACATTGGAGCTCCTTGGCAGCGCAGTGAGCTTTGTTTTCACGGGGACTGTTGATAGTAGGATCGATCTATACCTGGTTTGATGTTTTTCATTATTATTTGCTGTAAGAATTTAAAAAACAAAGAGTAAAATAAGATTAACCTTTAATATGAGCACACACACATTGGTTTTCTGACGGCATTGTTGGATATTTCCCAATCCAATCTGCTGAATGACAGCAACATGACTGGTGTTCTGTTATCTGTGCAATTACACCGCACATCAAGATAATCCTGAGATACGTTTCTGATGCTCTGACACTTTCTCACCAGCTGAGAAGAGGGTAAAAAACACGGCTGCTAGAACATCACACATCCAGAGTCAATTTAAAGCCGACAGTAACGTGTGAAATGCCCTGAGAATTGTTTTTCCTCCGGGGTTAGCATGTAGAAATTCCAGCGAAAAACAAATGGTGGGTGGCAGCTGAGTGAGCTCTGCTGCCTGGAAAACAGACAGCTTTAACCCGGAGGACGCTTCCAGATATTATTTTGGTCTTTACGCTGTCAGAACTTTTTATACTGTGTCAACTAAACCCGAAATGACGATGATGAGAAACTTTAAAGCAAAACAGTGAGGGAATCTTTTTTTTTTTTTTTAGAAACAAGTCAAATATTTATTAACACGGAGAGATTCTTCTTGAGCTTTACACGTCTCAAATAGATGGTTACAAGAAACTTCCTTTAGCAAAAATGCGATGTAGTGTCAAAACAAACGTGCCAAAACACATGAAAATGAAGAAACATCTTCACCATCTTGAGGAAAAATACGCAGCATTTACTAAAAGCTGCAGAAACCAAACGCTGCAAGAAGCTCAAAACACAACGGAGACCAGGGGACACTAAAGAGTGGCGCACACAGCTGGGAGACCAGGGGACACTAAAGAGTGGCGCACACAGCTGGGAGACCAGGGGACACTAAAGAGTGACGCACACAGCTGGGAGACAAGGGGACATTAAAAAGTGACGCACAGACAAGGGGACATTAAAAAGTGACGCACACAGCTGGGAGACAAGGGGACACTAAAAAGTGACGCACACAGCTGGGAGACAAGGGGACATTAAAAAGTGACGCACACAGCTGGGAGACAATGGGACATTAAAAAGTGACGCACACAGCTGGGAGACAATGGGACATTAAAAAGTGACGCACACAGCTGGGAGACCAGGGGACACCAAAAAGTGACGCACACAGCTGGGACCGGAGCGCTTGGTGACGTTCAGGATTATAAAGCTGGACAACTGTCTCTGTTGTTGGAAACTCACCGAAAAAAATGTATGGTCTTATTTTAACAATGTGATCACATGACTCCTTCTGATGTTACTGCAGATCTACAGTAAGCTAGCTAGCTAACGTAGCTAACCTAGTCATTTCAGATATACTGACAAACACTTACAGTTATGAGACAGACTAACTCTGAGACAGAGACAGTTGCGTCACTCTTTAGTGTCCCCTGGTCTCCCAGCTGTGTGCGCCACTTTGAAGAGTCCCCAGCGTTTGGTTTATGCAGCACTTTTAGTAAACGCTGCACATGTTTCATCAATTTTGTAATGTTCTGTAAATGCTGCATGTGTTGTGAAAGTTGTTGAAGATGTTTCTTCATGTGTTTTGGCATATTTTTGTTTTCACATTTGCATCGTTTCAGAAAATGCAGCATGTTTCTCCTGATGGAAATGTTTTGGGCCGTTGCTATTGAAGACTGGCTGTGATTCAGCTTGCAGGTTTTTTGGCAAACGTTACATTAGTTTGGGTTTCGAAGTTCAAACTACTCCAAGCATGTGTAAGAAGCTTCCCACTGAATGTGCAGCACTCTGAAGGCCCTTCAGCCAAATGATATGCCTCTCCTTTCTCAGTGTGTATTTGTCTCTTCATCCAAGTGTTTACTCTGGCTGGATTTTTTTCAGCGCTATATGTTCCATCCTCTTCCAACCAAGTCCTCAAACTTACAAAACCTCCTTTTTACTGCAGCACAAAGGCAGCTATGTACTTCTTTGTGTCACGCTTGTCTCCCCGTCTCGCTCATGTCCTGGCAGTCTGCACACAGCCCTGATTCCACATTCCCACCACGTCTCCACTCCCCCTCCAGACTGCAATAATGTGTCTAAGTGCGGCTCAGCATGGCGGTGAATGGGCACTCCTTTCAATACCACCTGCTATTTATCTAACCCTCGGCTGGTTGCAGGTGGAGGAGAGACGAGAAAGCCTGGATGAAGGCCTGGCTGCCTGCTGGGCCTTCAAAACAACCTTTCTGTGGTTCAATTTCACATACAGTGATGGAAACCCCATGTTTCTAAAATTGTGTGCACAAGTTTGATGAGGTGCCAGATACAGAAAGTACACAAAGTAGATCTTTTGACAGCAATACAGTTTGCAGCACAGTATGTCTTTGTAACTGAGCTGCTGCAGGAGCTGAATACTGGTCGTGAAAATCACAATACCTTTCTCAAAAGAAAAAAGATCAACTCAAGTTTAGAAATGTGTCCAATTTTTAAGCTCCCTATAATTTATCCAAACAATAGCACAGCTGTTCCTCAAGTTTGCAGACATTTCAGAAGTCAAACGTTGGTTTATGTTACGCATCTCTACGCATCAGGCTTGAAGCAACATTATGTTATAATTTGACAAAAGATTCATAGTTTAAAATGTATTTTGATGCCATGCTTGTTCTTAAACTATGTGACTTTGGTGGTTGGATCTTGCAATCTGTGCTTAAGAAATGCAAAAAGCTTTACAGCTATTAGTTGATCTTGTTGAAACTGTAATATATTTTGTGGAGAATATGTTTTCAAGTTTCCCTCCGATATCCTCCGGCTGGTCTACTATAGCCGCTTTCACACCAAGTACTTTGCCGTACTTAGTTCCCAGCACTGTACCCCATGGAACTAAAGAGCAGATCGCGTTCACACCGGAATAAGTTCCCTGAGGGAAGATTACGCAAATGAAGCCGCTGACGTCACTTCTTCTTCTTCTGCTTTGGGTTTACTGGCAGGCCGCAAACCACTTCACGGCGTATACAGCCACCCGAAGTCCCCGGCCGGAAGTCCCTGGAGTTGGGGACAGGCTCAGTAGAAGCTGCTGGGACTCCCAGCAGCTTCTACTGAAGCCTTCCGAGTAAATCGCCAGAACGCCGACACCTCCTCATCTCCACCGCTCCCATGTTTTTTTTTGTGTTGCCATAAATTAATGTCTCTCCGTTGGTGCGCGGGGCTAATGCTAATGTTAATAATGCTAATGCCAGCAAATACAATGGCGGCTTCAAAAAACTTTTCAGAGTTTTACGGGGCGTGGTTTGCAATTCGCCCAGCCAATCAAAATTGGTACTTTTTTCTCCCCAGGATAGTACCACCTCTCTAGCAGGCACTAAAAAGGGGGGTAAAAGTTCTCTGAACTAAGTTCTCTTTTTGGTGTGAATGCAAAATTCCAGGCACTATCGGAACTAAACGGGAAAAGTACTCCGGTGTGAAAGCGCCTCTTGATGCTCTTTAGCATAAGCCTATTTGTTGCTAAGGTATGCTAATGCTAGCTGCTGTTAGCTAGTTAGCTGTTAGTTCAGTTAGCTATGCTGCCAGGACTGAGACTCATCAATGGAAACAGGATGATAGCATTAGCTCAATTGCTAAATCTTGTTATAATGCAATTGCTAGATTTGTGTGCTATAGATATAAATCACTATACACGATTTACAGTTTCCTGAAGGAAAGAAAGCTTTAGCCTACTTTTTGCTAATGCTAACTTTTCATGCTGTCAGCTAGTTAGCTGTTAGCTCATTTAGCTGTGCTGCCAGGACTTGGCCTAGTTAATGGAAACAGGATACATAAACTGGCTTGCTAATCGTCTTTTGTAGCACTTACTTGTTGTTTTGCTGCGTTTAAACAATTGTAGTCCCTCTAGTTTTGATCACAATGTAATCACAATAAAGGAAGGTGTTGCATTACTGTAGTCTATTCTGTAGGATAGTGGTGTAAGAGTGAACTCCTCTGAATCTGTAGGGCGTTATATCCAGATTAATCCAGAATACAACATAATGGTGCTTCAATGTCTTTGAAGCTGAGGACACAGTGACAAAAAACAGCATATTTATTGTATTTTTCTCTTTCTGGCAACAGGCATTTATTGGAAATGTCAGCAGATAACGGTGTGGTTTATCAGTAATGCTTTTGTCACGGTTATGACCCATACAAGCAGATAACTAATGCTGAGAGTGGAACAAAAACATGGACTCTGTGTTGGGAAAGTGCACTCAGAATGATGTGCCTGGCTGTGATAGGTCAGTCTGCTCTCACAGCCATCACTGTGGACTCAAAATGACTGAAATACGTCTTTTATTATGTGCAGTTATCAAGACTCCCATTGTTTAATTTTTAAAAACCTCATGTTTTCATGCCCCCAGGGACCACTCTGACTCTATTATAGAAATGATTTGAAGTGTGGGCTCACATGAAAGTTTTTTTTTCATAACCACATAATACAATCTCTGTTTAATTCACTCTAAAGACGCCAGTCAGATGAGTCTTGGGAAGGGAAGGATTTGAAACAGATCTTTATCCCATGTGTTATCTTTTTACTTGATCTGCAAGCTAGAATGGATCCCTTTGATTCAGTCCTTATTATAGAAAACATACTTTTATTTGCTCACTAAAGCCAGGGAATGAATGTCCTTCTCAGCTCCGCTCTGCTTTTCATTCATGTGCACAATAATGCATAGAAACCTAGTGAAAAGTAAGGTTATTCCAAACACTCCACCCTTTATACACAAGGTCTTTGCACAATTAATTTCCATGCAGGGTTGATTTGAAAACCTTTCACACTAATGGACTGCAGCGGACTAGAGGAAATTGAATGCTGAACAGCTCTTACAAGAGACAGGGAAACATCTATACGGATAACTGTTCTACTGCATGAGTTGTTTTGCTTGAGTTTGCTTTTATAATGGTATACTGTATACAAATGTCTGTACCTTTTGGCCACTATAAAGTGATTGGTAAAATAAAACACTCTTAAGATGAACATCCAGAAAAGCATTTTAGTGCAAAGGCATTTGTCCTTTTTCCTTTTCAACATCAGTTCAGCATTTAACTTATTTTTTATTTATTTATGCACTTACTTAATTTATTTTTTATTTATTCATGCATTTACTTAATTTATTTGTATTTCATTTATTTACATTTGTATTTATTTAATTATTTGTATTACGTTTCCCCTTCGTCCTCCAGAGTTAACACTATGGGTGAAATGTGTGTTTTTTTTATGCAGAAAGGGGCACAGCCAAGAATATTTAAGTCCAGAAATGACCTCATAGTAACCCATAACTCGTTGTCTCCCTTGCAGCACCATTGCCAAATGCCTCAATTGAATTGAAGTGAGTTCCTTTATTGTCATTGTACAGGTACAACAACATTTAAAAAGCAATCCTGTCAGTGCATAACAATTAATAAAATAAAACAAAAGTATGTGGCGTGTGGCGCAGTGGACTAGTGCGTTGGTGTTGGGATCAGGGGAGCCCAGGTTCAAACCCCAGTGCAGTCAGCATGTCGTTACATGCAGATAAAATCCCAGTGTTTAAAAACAGACAGAAAGTGGATTTACATGTCAGACTTTTCGCTTCTTCAATATTTAAAATAGATAAATGCAGGAATATATATGTGTTGATGAGAAATGTGTAGGGCAGTAGCAATGTGTGCTAGATAAGATTGAGTTCTCTAATTGCAAGAGAGTTTAAGTGCCTTTTATTTAAAAACCTCGTCCTCAGATCCATTCATGTTCCTGTAATGCAGAAGTTCTTCAGAACCAGCAGAGGGCGGATCAAACCTCAGGAGAGTTTCCCCCGGGGCCTGAATCAGAATCAGAAACAGAATCAAGTTTATTGCCAGGTACGTTTACACATACAAGGAATTTGCTTTGGTATCTGGTCGTGCAAACATAAACAATCTAAAAAAATAAGTTGCAAAGTAGTTAAAAGAAGAAATGTATAAGGATAATAAAAAATAAGCATTTTTAAGAAACTATTTAGCATTAAAAAAGGAAGCTAAAGACAAGTATTTACACCAGATTTAAATGTAACTATACAAATAACCTTAACAGCTAAACAACTAAAGGAGGACTTAGGAAAATGAGTATATCTATGGAAAACTACATTCTATTATACTTTAAAGTGGAGGACATGTGTGCAAAAATGTGCAAAAAGCAGTCAGAGTTGAGCATGAACGGTGAAAGGTGATTTACTGTCTGCAGTCACCATGAGACAGCAAAGAAACCTCAACAAACAACATGATGTTTACACCAGTTTCAAACCAAGTGTTTGTGATTCACACTCTAATGACAGCTGAGTAAAACATATGAACATGGACCACAACGGAGACAACCTGAGGAACAGGAAGAGAGAAAGGACTACAAACAATGAAAGAAAGATGGAAATTCAGTGTGAAATTGTTATCTATATTGTTGTCTATGCTCCTGTAGTGTAAGCCTTTATGCTACTGCAGTATTTTAGACTTTTTAAAGAACATTTTAATTATCCAGAATTAGTTATGTTGTTTGATCTATCTATCTATCTATCTATCTATCTATCTATCTATCTATCTATCTATCTATCTATCTATCTATCTATCTAACTATCTATCTATCTATCTATCTATCTATCTATCTATCTATCTATCTATCTATCTATCTATCTATCTATCTATCTATCTATCTAACTATCTATCTATCTATCTATCTATCTATCTATCTATCTATCTATCTATCTATCTATCTATCTATCTATCTATCTATCTATCTATCTATCTATCTATCTATCTATCTACCTACCTACCTACCCTACCTACCTACCTACCTACCTACCTACCTACCTACCTACCTACCTAATTCAAAGACCTTACAAGTTAATCATTTGTATTCATATAGTCTCAAATATTTAGATTTTAATTCATTTAAAAATATTCTGACCTTTGGTTGCTTTTTCAGAATAGCCAGTAGCAGTTGCAGTGCTGGAGAAATCTCACAGCTAATGCTGGTGACTGTTATATTGCTAAATACAAGGTACAAAGTGAGTTAAACCACAAGTAAAAGAGAACATATTATGCATTAAATCTTTATTAATTGTGCTGTATTTTATTTATTGATAACAGAAGCCAAGGTACGATGTTTGTAAAGTTTCAGCAGTTTGCAGACAAAGCGTTTTTGTAACGTTTGTAGCTTCGCCTTCAAAATAAAAGCACAGACGGTGGGAGGTCTACTCGGCAAAAAAGTGTATTGGGGTCATTTTACTGTTTTTAGCACACACACACACACACACACACACACACACACACACACACACACACACACACACACACACACACACACACACACACACACACAAACAGACACACTCACACACACACACACACACACACACACACACACGCGCGCACGCACGCACGCACGCAAACACGCACGCACACACACACACACACACACACACACACACACACACACACACTATTCTATGCTACCAAACGTGTTTTTTATGTTGTGGTCAAGGACATTTAGGCCCAATTCCAAACCTAGAAAATAAATTAATATGAAATAAATAAATACTAAATAAAGGAATAAAATACAAGTCAGTTGAAAGCCAAATTAAAAAGGTGGGTCTTGACTTGACTCAATTTCACAGCTTCAAGGAGTAAAACAGAAACTAATAATAAAAAAATACTACTTCATAAGTCCAGAAGCCAGAAATATAAAGTTTTAAAACACATTTTTTATAATAAAACACAATATCCGTGTAAAACGTGTTCCAATTTACGTCTTTTATTTTGAAAATCCTACACACGCAGGATGATGTCAGAATGTAGCTAGCTTCTACGGCCACAAAACAGCGACCACGAGTCTCATCCAAAACAGTCCCAATGATGAACCTTAGCTTAAGTTGTTAATGCATTTACAAGAAATAGCAGCCTGGATAATTAAGGGCTATTTTACACCTAAAAAAGTACTTTATTTAGTTTTAAGAAGATGCATTCTTAAAGACACCCAGCGCAAACAGGGCTTATAATAGCCCAGACTCCTCCCCCGGAGTTGTCCTGGGAAACACTAACAACTGAGAGAAGTAACTGTGAGAAACTGGAGGAAAGTGCTCTCAAAGCTCCTGTGTCTGCAGGTTTGAGACCCTCTGTCGCTCATACATTTTTATTTTACAGTTAAAAGTTGTTTTTAAAGGACTTAAAAACTGCCGGTCCATCGTCCCGGAGGAATATTAATATGCGACCAAAAGCTGCTTCACTTCTCTGAGATCAAAGGTAAGACAAGTATTTTGTTGCAGTGAAATATGACTGTACTCTCGCGGTGTTTGGGGTGTTTTTAAGGTGTTTTAACACTGGGAGAAGAGGTTATAATGGCTGCTGGACGCTCGGTTTTAACCTGTTGCTTTGGGAGCCATGACATCCTCATTCAGAGCCTCTGCTCACGTTTCTGTTGTCCCATAGAAATGTAAAATGACACCACCCAACAGAAGCTACAGTTTAACATAAACGCTTTATTCAATGTGTTCAGTGGTGTAATGTAACTAAGTACTGCACTTAAGTTCAAACATTTACCTACTTGAGTATTTCCATTTTATGCTACTGTGTACTGTGTACTCCACGACAGGTCAGAGGTAAATGGTGCTTTTACTCCACTACATGTATTTAATACCTTTAGTGACTTTACAGATCTGGATGAATGATGTGAAATATAATCAAGTGTTAAATCAGACTTTAGTTCCACCTGGAGTAAATCCACAAGCTACCCTGCAGTATACAAAGTCATTCAAACTAGCTGCACCTTTACCAGCTTTGAGAACACTTTAATGATCAATCATTATAAAACATATCATATATATTATTCTGAAATGGACCAATCTGCACAATCACTACTTTTACTGTCGCTACTTTAACTATATTTAGATGAGAATACTTTTCTACTTTTACTTGAGGAACATTTTGAATGCAGGACTTTTACTGTAACAGAGTATTCCTACACTCTGGTACTTCTACTTTTACTCAAGTACAAGATCTGAGTACTTCTACTTTTACTCAAGTACAAGATCTGAGTACTTCTACTTTCACTCAAGCCCAAGATCTGAGTACTTCTACTTTTACTAAGTACAAGATCTGAATACTTCTACTTTTACTGAAGTACAAGATCTGAGTACTTCTACTTTTACTCAAGTACAAGATCTGAGTACTTCTACTTTTACTAAGTACAAGATCTGAATACTTCTACTTTTACTCAAGTACAAGATCTGAGTACTTCTCCTTTTACTCAAGTACAAGATCTGAGTACTTCTACTTTTACTTAATTACAATATCTGAGTACTTCTACTTTTACAAGATCAGAGTACTTCTTCCATAAGAAGAAATATTATTCTTTAAGATATGAAAAAAAGGAAATAAAAAAGCACTTAGTTTAACAACATTCGCTATGACAAAGAATATTATAAGTAAATTAAATAATTAATATTACGAGCTGAACTGGTTATGAGTTGATATATCCCTAGGGCATGTTTGCAAAAAAAAACACGTGATATAGAGTCACTCTTTGTGGTAATAAAATTAAAACAAGCTGTATTTTTATCCCACTGTACACTTTTTAATTTAAATTCAGTTTTGTCTTATTTTTACGTGTATTATTTCTTATTCCAGCATCTTACTTACACTATTTTCCGTCTTTTTTATGTTTATTGCATGTATCATCGCCTAAAACTGCTCCGTAACCGTGTGCATCTGACCATTAAAGCCCTTAAGTTTCAATATTGCAAAGCTTGAACTGTCCATGCTATAATAACTAGGATAAATATATCATTAAGAAAGAGAAGATCATTATAAAGTGTGTGGAAGCAGATCTTTAGGGGTCTATTTTCTCATCCTGTTTGGTGGCAGTGGGAGGATCTGCACACATGTGAAGGGAAACAGAAGCCTACTAATTCATTTACACTCGCTTGACCTCACCCAGTTAAAAACGTTCAAAGGAGGCGAATAAACATGGCCGCCCTCTGGTTTCCCATTTTGTAACACACCCATGGCTCAGAAGTGGCATCGAGGAACACATCCTGTCCATCGTCTTTATCAAATCCAATCATTTATTCAGAAACAGTCACCAGACAGAATGGAGATATGTGAAATGGGACATCCTAATAAGGTATCTGAGGCTTTAAAAGGGGTCCAGACACTTAACAGAAAGTATTTACGATATGTCTTACCAACACAAGTTGCTGTTAAACTACTGCATTTCCCCACAGGGATTAAAAAGGTCCATATTATCTTATCTTAGAACTAGACATGGAGAGAGTTCACGTATTCTACAGAAACATTTACAAGCTAAAAAACGCCTAACTCTTACCAAATACCCTAAAGCGAAGCCAACCCTAAGTACTAGATGTTCCCGAAGATGTATTTCATCAGGCTAAACGTTGGTTTTGAAACAGGTAAGATATAATAAACACAAATATATTTCAATCAGGAGAGACTTCATTTTTCAAGCGCTTCAAGATGATTAGACCCCGATCTTGATATCTTAAGGGGGAAATGCAGCCGTGAGAATATTAGGAAACTCCCCGGGGTCTAGATATTGGTAAGGATGATGAAGATGATGAAGTAGAAGGGATGAAGAGGAGGTGTGATGAAGATCTGGATTGATGAGGAGGTGGGATAATGAAGATTTAAATTTAAATCTTTGGGTTTAAAATGATGAAACACAACATTTAAAGACATCACGTTGGACTGTGAGAAACTGGAAGACACTTTTCACTGTTTTCTGACATTTTATTAACAAACCATTGAGAACATAATTGTAAATCGCTGTAATATTCACAAATACAATGTAAAACAATGAGAAAACTAAACAAAAGGGGGTTTACTTATGGCATCAAACTATAATGATGTCTATTAATCTTTGTAGTCCTTTTAGAGAATGCTAGAGAACGATTTATATGCAGCTGTGGACTGAATGAATATACAGTTTTCCAGTTTGAACCTACGCTGAGATTCATGAGAAAGACAAAATAATGGTTGAAAAGAAATGCATTTGAACTTAGTTAACGACAGTGAAAGTGTGAAAAGTGGACATACACCTGTACATTTTCTCCCCAAAGGTGTGTCTGATTCTCATTATCACTTACAAATACCTTTGCTACGTTTTTTAAAACTTGTAGGAACTATATTCTCCCAAAAATTAAAAATGGTTTAATATCCTACACAAAAAATCTCCATTTCTGGTCAACACTGTGTTTAAAAAATCCACTCAATAGCTTATATTCATTTGCAGGAATTCAAGTAGTTCTGGCCTGTTAGAGAGAGAGAGGTTTACTAAACTAGATAAAGGAAGAAGAAACTGGATAAACAGGAACTAGATCCAACACAAGGAGAGGAACCTTAAAAAGCGTTCTGTGGCTGAATCAATAAAAAGCCACCGTTTTTCATCCACTGCAGGTCTTTGCCGGGGCTAATCGTGTCTTTTGTTACCGATAAAGAGCCGGAGTGGTGATAACATGTCAGGTTTTTAATGATTTAGCCTCTACAAGCTTTTTAATATTTCCTTCCTGGTGGTTATTTATTCCTTTTTGGAGAGCCTTCCTGTTTATCCAGTTTTCTTTTCTATCAGCGCCACAGATCCTTTATCTACAACTGAGTGTAAACAGCAACCTGCCTTTCTTCTGGTCTCCAAAGAAAAAGAAATACGAATGACATTTCAGAATAAGATAGGAACATATTCACTACAGATCAATACATATTTGCATTTTTAGATTAAAATGGATTAAATAAGATGTACTTTACTCAATGCACACACTACTAACACTACTTCAATCAAGGTTCAAGGTCAAGGTTCAAGGTTCTTTATTTAGTCATACTTCAATCAGGAGAGATGGTTTTGATGTAAGAATACATATTTATTGCCAGGAGTACACAAGTGGATGTAATGGAGTTTTGGCGATTAGCCCCCGTTGTGCAGGAGTATCATTCCTACCTGCGTACCAGTTATGTGCACCCCTGCATATATATACAGTATATGACAAAGAGAAAATAATGGTGCATATTAAATGCATTTCAACGTAGTTAATGACAGCGTTTCAGACGTTTCTCAGTGTGTCTCCTCAAGGCCTTCAGTCAGAAATCAGTGTTTAGCTGCAAATGAGAGAGGAGTGTAAATTACCAGAGGATTGTGCCTGAAACCCCTAATTTAATGATGATGATGGAGGATATGCACGCTGTCAGCCTTGTAATTACGCCGTGTTTGCTGCAGCATTAGAGGAAGTCTAACAGGTAATAGTTGATGATGCAGGAGGGCTTTTTGCTGCTGAATTCCCCCTCGCTGGTTTTCACAACAAGACCTTGACTCTTTTGTTAAAACTGGAGACTCTGTGTTCCCAAACAGCAGCTGGCTCTGCAGCTTTTCATATTTTGAGGCTCGCAGCGGTGACTTTTTCCTCCTGGGGATTATCTTTGTTGTTAATAGAGTGGTGCAGTGACGAGTCCTAAAACTCGGAAGTGAGTTAGCATTTTACCACTTCCTCTTCCTTCTTCTCAGAGTCAACAGATTTCTCCATAGGATTTTGGAAAATAGCTGGAAATAAGGTCTGTGGTTGACACATTTAAGAGTCGGATCACGTTTTGTTCTACGACATTAAATCCATCAGCACTGGTGATTTCTGAAGAGTTGACGTGTCTGAAAAACGATGGTTGTTACCAAGTCGCTGAATAGGACTACAGAAGTTGTGGAGGACGTTGTACGTCATTACGCCGAACACGTAAACACTCCTCTAAGTTTGTTTGCCCTGTTCTGCTTGAAAGCAAGTACCTGCCTCCTGCAAACTGTTCAAACAAACGCTTCAACTCGTACCATTTAGGATCTGTAGTTTTTAATATGGATCTTAAGTTGGCGTGACGTTGAAGTTGTGCTGCTGTACTCGGCTGTAGTTACTAGCAGTTAATACAGGGCTTCTAAAACTCCGGACCAAGGTCCGGATCCGGACCGAACTGCAAATCAATCCGGACCGAACCCTGTGTCCCGTTATAAAAAAAAAAATTATATAAAAATAAAAACTTTCGGATTCTGATGTAAATTAATGTATATTTTCTTGTGTCTGACGCGTTGTGAGAATGAACGTGCATATAAATTTACTTGTGTGCGCGAGCGTGACACGCATTGCAGACCGCAAGTTAACCCCAAGTTTACCTTGACTTTCTAATGCTTCTAATGCCTTTTTTTCCGAGGTTCAAGGCATTGGCTACAGACAAACCGTGCCATTTCTTCCACTAGTTCAAGCCACCATACTGTATGTATGTATTGAATGTGTGTGGGTGTGTATACAGGGGCGCCGTTTGCCGACAGGCAAGGCAGGCAAGTGCTTGGACCAGAAGGGGGCCCCCAAAGAAGGTAGATTAAGAAGGTCCACAGCAACGACAACATGAAACACCCTTTAATTTACTGCAACGACATGTCGGGAAACCCCATGCATAGCGCGCCGTAAGAAACTGCTTCTTAATTTCAGTTTTCGTTGCTCCGCTCCGGGGGGGGGGGGGGGGGACTTTACTGGCATTGATCCGGACCAGTGACCTTGTATAAAATTCACAAGTGGACCTTTAATAAGAAAGCTTGGGTACCCCTGCTTTATAGCATAACGTTAGCATTTTGCTTCTGGCGATTAGATTTATGATTAGAAAATTATAAAAGTAGGGAAGACATGTGGAGATTATCCGGCTGAACAAAACGTGCATTTATCAAACAGGTTCGTTTTCCACAGACCTTATTTCGAGCTATTTTCCAAAATCCTATGGAGAAATCCCATTGCTTTTTTGTCGAGGCAACCAGCAGCTTACTTCCGGGTAAATACGTCATCCCTGCACCGCTCTATTGTTAGTGTGCATGAGGTGCTGCTTCAGCTTTATACTAAAAAATGGTCCAGTCTGCACATTAGAAGTTTGCATTGTGTGTAAATTGCTTAGAAATCTGTCATGTGAAAATGTGCATCATGTAGACAGGAGGGTTTTAAAGACCATGCTGTCAAAACATGGCAGTGGAATTTATATAGTGTTATCTTATTTTCACTTCTTATTTTTGTATTAATGTGTTTATTTAATTCTTACTTTGACTTCTTAGCTTATATAATTCAGTCACATTCCTGCCTTTTCAGGGTATTATAATTCAAATGATAAATTGTGACTTATTTGACAAACATCATTAACTTAAATGAGTTAATAAGAAAGTATCTTTCTCTACTTGAAACCAAGCAACCCAGAAAACAGCACTCTCACGATAAGGCAACAGATCAAGAACGCAAAACACAATAAACAACGGAGAAACATACCAACGGCGTCCCTCGAGCCTCACACACACTGTCGCCAACTTCTCCCTCCGTGGCTTTGGGAACAGAGACCGGCCATCATAATTCCTGCGCCTTTTATTGCCGTGTTACCGGAAGCGGCATTAATATTTTGTAATAACAGCTCGCTTATCATTAAGAAAAGTAGACTACGCTATTCAAAATAAAACAAATACCCCCTTGGTATGGAACAATACTATAATAATAATAATCCAAACGAAAATACATACAAATTGGTCCGTTTATATCAGATATTATTATTTAAATTGTAATATTGACTTTCGTCTCGACACTGGTACTGATTTTTCTAAAAAGTTGATTTAAATAACATTTCTGATCTAAAAATACTAGTTCTAATATATGTTCATTGTTGCAACAGAGGAAAAGAGCAGAGTTACAAAATCAACACAACCATGGTAAAAAATCTCATTATACATCCCATAAAAGCAAGTGAAGTGTTAGGAGGTAAACGTGTGTCTTCAGAAGTGGTCAGAATTGCATTTCATTGCAATAAAAGACAAATTGTAAGAATAGCTTTTGTTACCCTCTTAGCTAGACGCTAGATTCTACTCCCCAGCTTCACCTGCCCATCAGGACTGGATTAGAGATATATTTGTCTTTGTTAATATGGTAAACATTAGATGTACGCTGAGAGGGTCGTCTGCTAGTTTTAAGAAGACATGGGGACCATTTTTTGCATATACTGATAAAATGACATTTGATACTGTCCCGGACTGACAAACTCTTAGACACGCCTAATTAGCTGGAATTACTTAATTGGTGTATTACTGCTTTGCACTCAATATATGTACGAGTATATGTGAACACTCCTTTACAACTGCCATGTATCAAGATCATTTCTTAACTGACCTATCGTGTTTGTTTTGTTTGCTCATGGCCTTTTTTGTTTTGTTTTGCCAGACAGGTGCGCTGTTTACTCTCCTTCTCTAATCTTGTATTTCTTACCTGTTTTTGATATTACCTAAAGCCCAATCTGATACTCTGTATACTACTGTTGCCTGTTATTTGTCTGAAAACCCAATAAAAAAAAATAAAAAAGACAAATTGAAGATGCTACAAGTCTCCGAATGGACTGAAAGAAACTTCTACCTGAGGCCTGTACTACGAATCCAGTTCAACAGACCCTGGATATGTTTGAGTTACCCGGCTTACCTAATCCAAAACAAACGCTCTCTCGCTAAGCGGTCCTACGACGCTGGTTATCAACTCGGTAACTCAAGCCAGGGTTTCTCTGTCCGGCTGAGTGCGCGTTCACATGAAAGGGGCGGGGTTAGCAACATTTGACCAATCACAAACAGGGACAAGCGTACTGACAGCGCAGCGTCATACTTCCTGAATGAAAAGTCTTACTATAATATTAGACAAATATGAAGACGTTAAACTTTAAACATCCATGACTTAAACACTTTATCCAGGATCAAAGCCACATAGCTGCACCTGCAAGGTGAATACAGCTGGTCAAAGAAAAAGTGTTTGAATGCGTACATTAACAGGTTTATGATATCACTGGAACCAAACCTGCTTCGGAGCAGGTTAGCCGTTCAGCATAAGTTACCATGGAGATCTAGCCCGGTAAGAAGAGGACCGGAAACCCAGAGTTTTCCCTGAAGTTAGCTCGCTAAGCGAAATCGGGCTTCGTCGTACAGGCCTCTGGAAGAAACCCCAAATACATCGAAGCACAAAGATAATCAGAAACTGGATAGTCAGGGCGGATGGAGAGCAAACAGATGGGGTGTCTACGGTCAAAGCTATCTGCAGGCTTTCTCCTGTGTGCATACTAACATCAGATTTCAGTTTGCAGGAGATGTTTCCTCCCTGTGGATTGAATCCTGGATGTCAGTTAACTCCAGCTATAAGAAAAGCCTCTGTGAGACTAAAGTTTGTAACTTATTCAAAGACATTTCCCCAAAACACCGCGACTCATCTCTGCTGCTGATAAGAAATGGATTCTGTCCTGCGCACAGTTCTATGTTTGGGCATCTTATGGGTTTATTAGAGAGAAAGTGGAGAGGAGACAGATAGGAAAAAACACAAGGGTACACTTGACCTGGTGTTTCAGTTTTGTCTCTCAAAACCCCAACAATATTACATTCACTATCATGTTAGAGCAAGATAAGAGGTAAATCCCTATGTTTTAACTCAAACGATCACATTTTGTAGCATTTTTATTTGTAAAATGACTTTTTACTTGACAAAATATACATTTTCTACTGGTGGACTAAATCATTATAGCCTTACCAGCCATAGTTATGGACGTATATCCAATATTGCAAGTTGTTTCTTACATTTCTTATCTTTTTTATAAATATTTCTATATTTTTTATTATAATTTCTATTTGAAGATTTACTTTTACTTTAGAAAAATATTTTTATTTTATTTTAGGTTTTTTTATCCTTAAACTCACTTCTAAATTCTTATGTTTTTATCAATATTTTGTTCATCTTTTATTTATTTCTCCTGTATTTTATTAAGAAAATAGTGCAACAAAATCCTAATTCGCCCCAGAAAAGAATATTCTGATTCTGTAATCCCTTCTACCCGTGCTGTTTATTTTCTCGAATTGATTGACAGAGAGATCAGAATCAGAATACCTTTATTAGTCCCACAGATGATATTCCTGTCTCTATCCACTCGCTGCAGGTGAGCTGTTATTATACTTCGTGCACCTGACCTGTGGCCTTCAGGCTCCGCCCCCTCTGACATCATCTCTCTGATCTGTGTGTGTGAGCACAGAGCCATATTTAGCTCAGTTTAATCAGTGGTGAGTTTACCTGCGTGGTGTAAACACACCTGCTCTCTCTGATGGATCTAACATTAATTTAATGAGCACCTGAAGGAGTCCGCTCACAGCCGCCTTCATCACACACACCTGGGGTAAGGTCTCTATTAAATATAGAAGAACTCAACAGGTAGTCTTTATGTTGTAGTCGAGGAAAAACCAAAGAGTTAGACTGTTAATCTGGAGGTTTGGGTCCTTGTTTTTGTTTTGAGATAATTCCTCTGGGCATAGTTGACTGCAATACACCTCCAAACCTGCCTAACAACGCCTTTCTTTTGATTACACTTTAATGGCTTTGTTATCAAAGTGTGTGCCATTCAATTACGTTTTAAATGGCTTCAGCTTATGGAAAATGACAGATGTTGTTTTACAGAAAGACAGTTTGTTAGAGCTATGAATTCCTTTCTGATACTCATCTTATATTATTATAAAGGTCCTGATTTATTTATGGAAGTATAGTAAATAAATGCTGTCTCCAAACCATTTCTGATGACTAAATCTTTGTCAATGAGACACCTTCTGAAATATTATAATCGTCCACTTTGTTCGCAGATATTCAAGGTGATATTTTCTGTTATATTCTCCTCAATTACCACATTTTTGGTCACATTTTGTATGTTTTGTACTCAAATGCTGCATCTGGCAGGATTAAATGGTAGTTTTCAGTAAAGATAAATAAGATAAAAGGACCTGAATGTAGGAACTGATTGCAGACATTTCAATATAGTTTTTTGTACAAATGCAGAATCAGAATTTGGATGATAAGACAATGTTATGTTCATGACTGTTACCTTTAATTGGGTATTTCTCTACGTACATACAAGTATTGCACGTCCAAGTTTGAGCCTTGGGAGAAATATCTGAAAAGGTCAAAATGCAAGACTTTTAGTCCCTAGTATTTATAAATACTCCTAACATCTTTCACAGGGTGTGTTTTGAACTGATCTCCATGTTTTAAATTGGTGTGATTCCCCTTTACGAAACATTGTTACTTATGGAAAAAACATGGTCTTTTATGCAATATCTTGGTAATTTAATCTACCTCTGAAGTTGTTGAACAATCAGCACTTAGAGGTTGATTACCTCATCATATATTTAGATAATGAAGTAACAATCTCAGTTCGAAGTTCATCTTTTTGTTATTTTTCTGTTGGGGAAATGGAGTGATTTCTGTGAACTGAAATGCATGTGATGTAGAAGGGGAATCAGTGGGGGAAGTGCACATTACTCGCAATCCAGTTCCCAAAAACCACTGCAGCGGTTTCAGTTTCACACCATTTTACAACACATTTCCTGCATAAACAGAGAGTGGGTTGAAATGTGTCATCTGGTTATCATGCTGGAAGGACCGTAGAGAGATTACCAGTGTAAACACACACACACACAAACACACATATTTGTGGGTAATTTAGAGTTTCTGATTGACCAAACATGGAGAATCATTGGCAGGAACTTCTTGCAGTGAGTTGACAACCCAAATAGCATTATAGGGTCACTGTGTGAGCGTTGGTGACGTGCATGCTTTTAATCGCAAATTAGTTGGTTTGTTAATTGAAATGCTGTAATCTAACCACATGCATTACTGCAGTGGGGGTCGTGTTAATCTGATCTGATTTGCCTCGTCAAGGATTCTCTAAACCTCTAACCTGTGAGATGGGACTAACAGCCACTTTCCTTTTTCTAAAGCTCCAACGTCTCCTAGTCTTTTTGTGTGTTTTCTTTGCTTCTCATCCCCCTATTTTGTCTTCTTTCCAACATCAGTTTATTTCACATATCACGGTTAAATGAGTAAGTTGCCTGTGACATTTCCTATCATTTTAAGAGATTTTCTACCTTCTTTAAATAGGTTGAAATCGTCATTGCTCACCTGCATATCACTCATCATCATCCTTTGATGCAATTCAAGATTCAAGGATTTATTGTCATTAGCACTGTAGCTACAGTGTAGATATGGCAATGAAAAACTGAAGTCACAGGCTCCTCCAACAGTGCAATATGAATATATTGAGGACATAGAACAAATAAAACAGATAAAACAGATGAAATAGTGCAAGGGAATGTTTTGAGATGTGCAAGTCAATACAAATAAAATAGAAATAGTGCAAGTGCAGCTAAATTAAAGTAACATAAATGTGCCCTGTTGATTATGTTATATGTTTCTACTGCAGTTTTCTTGGCCATATTGAAATGTTCAGTGCAAGTATATAGTCTAACCCTAACCCTAGCCTTATCACAGTTTCAGTCGTCCATCTAAATAGTAGACTGAGTCTTTTTTTTGTAAACCGTCACAATGCTTGAAACGTAGCAGCAGCCACTTTTATTTGCTAATGGAAAAGTTGGAAATGATATACTTTTTTTGACAAGAAGATTGACACCTCTTACGTGTCGTTATGTAAAGAAAGAGGCTACCGCTAGCAGCTAGCTAAGTTTAGCATACATTTGAATTGATATGTGCTATCGTGCAATCTTCGGGACGACTAACTTCTACAAACAAAGTCACTTTTGAAAGTGCTTCGGGTGCTTCCAAGTCTACAATGTCTCAATTCAGATTCTTCCCTTAGTACACTGGATGTCGTGCACTTTGAAATGTATGCAGTGTGGGAATTTCAATTGTGTAGTGTTGTCACAAATCGGATACAAATACTGCGCCCTCATCGTAAATGACAATTGCGGCTGTTGGCTAGCTACCAACGATCATTTGCGGTTACAGTTTATTGTTGTCAATTATTTTACTTACAGACTACTCAGCTAACCCTACAATCAATGGCTTCTTTTGGTACCAGTAAAGTGGTAGGATAATTAAAACGTGAAAACAACTCGACAGTATAACTTTTATATGTATAGGGCTGTGTTTACCTGCTTTTTGATGGTTATGAGAGCACCATCCGGGTGCTTATAGTCTATTTGGCCATACTTCACATAAGGACACACTGATGCACTCGAAAAAGCAAATGTAAAGTACACAATTTGAGACACAGCATATGTCTGCTGATCTAATTCATGGTACAATCAAGTCAAGTCAAAGTCAACTTTATTGTCAATCTTTCAGTTTGTGTGTACAGACAGATCGAAATACCGTTTCCCACAATCCCGAATACAAAAACAAATATATAATAAAAACATGTATGCAAATATGTGTGTATATATATATATATATATATACACAATCAAAAGACACATGTATACATATGCACACATTAAGACCTAAATAACAGCACAACAATCAATATATACAAAATAACAGTCACTTCAATATCTTTGAGAAATGTACATTAGTGCCAGATTGTCCATAGCAGCGTAAAGAAAAGCGTCTGGCTTCATATTTACCCGACAGACGAGACAGAGGTTTCAATCGATTTCTGCAAAAAGTAAACAAGCAGATTCCCCAATATGTTCAACTATACCTTTTTTTAAATGTCTACAAAGCCCCTCATGGTTTCTGTGTGGAAACAGAGGGGGAAGGTATCAAACCTGGGGAGGAGCGCTGATCAAGGCGCAGACCCTGATTACAGGCCGGCCCTCTAGTGAGCCTCACAGTAAGATAATGCTATCTGGGTCCACAGGTATTTGGTTTCAGTGGAGAGGGTAATAACTGTCACCAAACACTGAGGAGACCTTTCATCCCGCGGCCTTGTGTTGTCAGCCAGCATTTGTGTGCAGTCTCCGCACACAGGCAGCTTTTGTGTGTCAGGGTGAGGTCACATCACCACCCTGGCCTCATATCTGTCCGCAGAGACAATGGCAAGGTTTGATTAAATCGAACAGCCGTGACTATCTAAATGGTAGTCAACATTGTGTGTCTAAGTGACTGTGATGTGGTTGTTCAGGAAGGTGACGTAGCTCTGACTCATTTAGCCGTGCCCGAGGAGGTGCTGATAGAGAACCGTAAAAAGAAACACGCAAGAGTTGAACACAGACCAGACGCACTTTGCCCTCTCTGGGGAATTGTGTTATGGAGCATAGCAGTCTGTATTGTATTGGTAGGCCAGTAACTAGTGGTTAGAGAAAGCTTGAGAGGTTAAACAAACATCTGAGTAAACATCAAACCCAAATGAGCCACACAGGGCTTTAATCCTCTTATTGTGTGCCTAGTACTCATGTGTTTTACACCCCATAGTTAGAACCCTTGACCATTCTTCCTTCATGTACGGTGCAATTGGGGACCAGGGAAATTAGCTTCTAATGTACCTCTGAATTCCGAGTTTAAGAAGTCTTGTGTTGTTTAAGTTTGCTATGAAACTTTTATTTGGACGAAAAGGAAAAGAAAGCCTGTCCGTTTTCATGTAGTGTTTCAGCAACACCGTTAAACTCGATTTGATATCCATCCCATGCTTCAGCACTTCCTCAAAAGTGCATGACAAGGGAAAGACAGGGTCATGATGCAAGAATAAAAGGAAGTTGAGCACTGCATATGAGCTCTGTCTATCAACAGGCTTAAATCAGTCTGAGAGCTGTCCCTTGGCACTCTTTATCTGACATTTGGTGAAGTATTATATCCAAAGCTTCTTACTGTAACAGAAGGTCTTACATCTGAAGCTCAAGTGGGCATTTAACCCTTAAACCTGGCAGTGTTTGTGGAAGGCTGCCAGTCTAATAGCTCACAATTGGATTGGATGTTAAACAAAGAAGCCTGCAGGCGCTGTTTTGCATCTTCCACATGCATGCTATCAATGCAGACGTGGGAAGTAACGCAGTAGAAACACGTTACTGTACTTAAGTGGATTTTTCAGGTAACTTTACTTTACTTAAGTATTTATTTTTCTGACGACTTTTTACTTTGACTCCCTACATTTTAACACAAATATCTGTACTTTTTACTTCTTATATTTTCAAAACAGGCAAATGATTTGTGGCGAATGCACTATAATCATTTTTGCTTGATTTGTTTAAGCCTATATTTAGGCAAAGTAACCCATCTACATTGTTGGCGACAGCAAATACAGGTACTTTGTTTTAGTTGTTCATGCTGAATACATTCAGAATGGCAGTAATAAAAGTTTAAATGAAGCTCCTTTTCACTTATATAAATATTATATTATATTAATATGATGTAAGGTTCAGTTAGCTTTGCGCAAAAACAGCCAGTTTAAAAGTTACTTTTTACTGTGAGTACATTTCAGAGACTGTACTTTTGTACTTTTACTTAAAGGTCACCTATCAAGCTATTTCTAGGCAATAGCATAGGTCTCAGATATATAAAAATATATAAATTACATGTCTGTGAAGAGTTTTGCTCAAAATACCAAACAGATCACCCATTCTAGCCACGCCTCATATCCCTCTATTTCACTTCCTGTTTCAAAAGTGCTGATTTGGGGTATAAAGCTTAAAAAAAAAAAAAAAAGGAGGGGTCTGAGCTCATGCGGGACCCGGCAGCTACTGTCTAAACTAAATACTGCCGTGATGAAACGCCATATCATGGATTATCAAGGATTATTTCTGAAACACTATGGAGCTCAAAGGCTTTCTCTCTTGCCGGTTATACCACAAGGTGAGTTCCTTTTTATTTCCTGCTTCTTCACACACATGCTCTCCAGTACAGGTTAGCTCTGAGTGTTAGCGATGCTAATGTAAACACTGACCATATTACGTCCAAAACAGTCGGGCATTGTTTCTGATAGCAACGTTTCTGATAGTGCCGTGGGTCCACATTTCCGATATTACGTCATATCGGACGCAAATCTGGATCAGCTCCGTTGAACCCCCGTTTTTAGAGATTTGGGTACGGAGGAAAAGAGAGAGGGTTTTATTTTCTGACGCTGCGTGAGTTCCCCGACACACCGGGGACACACGTTTATGTATAAAAGACATCAAAAAGTGCATTTTGCATGAAAGGTCCCCTTTAAGTAAAAAGTTGAATCAGTACTTCTACTTTTACCAAAGTATTCTTTTACACAAGTATCTGTACTTCTACTTAAGTAAAGAGAGTGTATACTTTTGCCACCTCTGTATCTATGAAAAAAAATGGCCCGCAGCAAGCAAAAGGTATCCAGGCCAGGTTGTCCTTGTAGTGTGTATTAGAGAGTGTATTCCTGCATATTTGAGGTACAAACGCCCTCCTGTCTGTTGTCATCATGAAGCCGTGGTGTTGGATGACACCTCAGGTCTATATTGGGCTTCTGTCCCTCTCTACAGGTGTCTCCATGTCCTTGACTTCTGTTCTCTATGCTCAGCAATTCAATAACAGTGTCATGAAGAAGCAGCCCCAAGTCTCTGTTGTCCCTTTAACATGGAAATGCATTGACATTCTTTGAGTTAATTAATGACCAATGGGAGGTTTTTGACCCAGAAAGACTGCACCATGGGGCCATAAAACACTGATGTATAGTTGTACATTGCCTGTTGTGTACATTGAGTTCAAACAATGTGACCTGGTTTATTTTAAGTAGCTGCATACTGTACATTTCAGCAGCTACTAGCTTGTACTTTCTTCCCATAATTTAGCAAGAATGTGCTCTTTTTCAGCAGCACATGTTAACATATAAACCCTTGATGTGTACAACCAAAATACATGTATTCCCTAATCGGAGTTTGAAGTTGAATTATTATTTGTTTATTTGTTCTCTATCTATAATTGTGTGGGTTTCCCCTCTCTGGACCGCCCTTTTATGGGTATGATTTGCAGGAAAGGCATGATAAGTTAAAAAAAGCATGTTTCTGGGCAAGAGCAGCAAGTGCTGAACATATCTATTATAAACTTTATTTTCCAATATTGATGCCACTTTGTTAATAAGATTAGCAGGCAGGCATCTATAAGTGTCACCATTACCCTGTAAATGTTTAAAAGGGCAATACTTTGCTGCAAAAGTGCACGTATCTCATGGTTGTAAGGTGGAGTAACTCACTTGGATTATGCATAAAACAATTGTATTTCCTGGAGCATTTCGGTTTTGAAATACTTCATAATCTAACTGAAGAACTTTGACCTGCACCTAATCACGCTTTAGTCGTTTAAAGAGATGTGACCTTTGGACAGGAGGAGTCAGATGTTCTTACAGGAAGTCTCAGAGGGAGTGGTGCTGACACGAGAGATTAGGTTGATGCCATCATGGTCATTAACCTCTCATCTACCCACTGTTTACCTATCATCTATGGTCAATCATCTCTTTGATCTGGAGGGTTTTGAAAAAGTTGTGAGTAGGCCTGTCGCGATAATCAATAAATTGACTTATCGTACGATAAATAAAAATGGACTCGATAACTTTTCTGAGCTCGATAAATTGCCGTTTACATGCGTGTTTGTTTACATAAGGATGTGACCAGAATTTTCGCCCGGCGCGCCGTGAGGGGCGGGGCTCACACTAAGCCAAGTCATGAAACTCCGCGTGCAAAAGTGTAGCAGCCAAATGAATAATATAGAGACAAGCAGGAGACAACGTGTGACTTACTCGATGGGGAATTTGAAGTTAAATGGAATTGGTTGCAAAACCTAATACCACGTCTCCGGTGTGGGAATATTTTGGATTTAAGCCAAATCAACGAGGCGAACCTATGGACTTGAATGAGCCGGGCGGTGTGTCGCATTTGTTTTAAAAAGGTAGCAACAAAAGTTAGCAATACGACCAACCTTAAACTGCACCTGAAACACAACCACCCCATTCCGTTTTCCCAGCTGGGAGCAAACACGGCAGCTGGAGATGGAGAGCCCCCACCTTCCCGACAGTTTGCAATCAAAGATGCATTTGCCCGACAATGCAAACATGTTGGTGTTCCTTGCTCGAAATCTTTGAAATACAGATTTGGATATGGCCTGTTGAGGCATCTGGGTCTTTGTATGGACAGTGGACTGTACACTTGACTGCTATTTTAAGGAGGTTCTTTTTGCTTGTGAGACAATGTGTGCTCATATTTATTTTTATATATATATATATATATGAGAGAGAGAGCTCTGTTTTCCAGCCTGAGTCTATTTAATTGATTGTTTTGGTTGTGTGTGATTTAATAAATCTTTTATAATTTAATTAGTTTTATTTATTATATATAATTTATATATTTGAATATTATTTCACATTTCATTTGCAATGTTGGATGTTCAATAAAAAGTTCTGTTTGAAAGGATGTACTTGAATTATTATTATATATTATCATTATGTCAGTGGTCTAAAATGGTCTTACAACGGTGCCGACAATATTATCGTTTATCGCAATAATTTCCGGGAAAATGTATCGTCCAACAAAATTAATTATCGTGACAGGCCTAGTTGTGAGAGGATTTTAAGCCTTTTAGAGGATGGTGTCAAAGACGGAAACAAGACATAGAAGTACAGACATGTTTTATTTGAAGAAACACTTGAATACTTACCTACATTTGGATCATTTTTGTTTTGCTTAGTTATAAGGCTTGGCTTACTCATGTATCTACAATTCTAAAAGTTGAAATTCACCATATTAAAGATTTCCTGGGGACTTATTAACCTATAGTAGTTCTGTGGAGCTGATCTTGAGTAGTTCCACGTTTGATTAACTTGTGCATGGAGATGCATTTCAACCCTTGGTTTTATATTTTTCCACTGATCGACAGAGGACTGTGAAAAGCTAACATTTATAGCAGTGTGCCAGGAACGGCAGGAAAGATGGCTGAATGTAAAAAATGTTTTAATACTTAAAATAATCTGCTTTGCAAGAGTATTATGAGGAGGCAATACATGTGTTAGACTTAAAAGAAGAACAATGCACATAGAAAACTTGTTTATTTAGACGAAAACTCCACCGGGTGCTTTTGTAAGAATACAATCAAATCTGATATAAGACACCTCATCCAAATAACGAGACTCAGTGAAGCTTCTCATGTCGCTTATATTGGACCCAAAATGGTGTTTACTTCACTGTGACATTACCATTGGATTGGATGCACCTCTATCCTTATTGATTCATGTCTGATTCCCACTGAGAGAAGAAGGCATGATGACCCATGTCTCAAGGGACACATTAACAGACAGAGCTGCAGGAAAAGTCTTTATCACTTTAGTCACAGTCTGCCCTGTAACTGTGGTTGTGTTGCAGCTATTGATCGGAGAGGGTGTAGTCGGATTATTGAGTTGTGAAGCTAATCCTGTTCATCCTCCCATTCACGCTGCAGTCACATGGCTATAATGGATTAATTTGATAGCCAAGTGGAAGCCATAACAGGTCCATTCACAACCCTGACTTGGCGTTTCACCATTTCTATTTCAGCATTGAGGGCCTTTTTGTCTCTGGATTTATCGGTTGATTTGTGACGGCCGTGCACTTGAACGTGGCGGCTGCTTTGTGGCCGTTTGAAAGCAGTTCAAAGGCAGTTTCTGGTATAATGGAGACTCTTAAGGAGCTTGGCTGAAGGTTGGCTGCACCCAGTGTTTTAGCCAGAGTTAATGGGTTGTGTAATCTCTATAAGCAGGTGTCGGGTGGCCGTGGAGTGAGTTTATGGGATGTCATTTCTCAAGGTTCTTCTGTTACCAGAGAGAGAAACAGTTTGGTTTGGATACAAGGTGCTTTCACTGAATGATATGGACAATGTGCAGGTTTTTATTTACATACCTTGAAGAAAACAGATTGCAGATAAGAAGACTATATGCTTAAACGTGAGATTTAGGGGAGGCAATTATAGTCTTTTGATAATTGGACTCACTAAAAATATCCGTTTCACACCCATTTCCTTCTTAACCCTTATGTTGTGTTCGGGTCTCCCGTGACCCGTTTCAAGGTATAATTATATTATAACTACCCTCTAGTTTTTTTTTATTGGAACTATAGGTAATAATATAAAGTTGTAAAAACGTTTTGACGGGGGAAATTGTATTCTAATATTAGTCTATTACAGTCAGATAACATCATTATCCACTGTCTTCACTATAGGGAATATAATAAGTGAATTTAATCCCATTTTCTACTTAGAAATATGTGTTTGGGGGCCATTTATAATAAAATGACAACAGGATTGTGAGGTTGTGAATGCATAATAAGTTAATGATGATGTAGTTAAAACAATATGGGATGATAGTCATTATGTTTGAGTGTTTTGGACTGAGATAAATCATGAGAACACCATGAACGGAAACAGCTTCCGACCACAACACAAGGGTTAAGTAAACCCAATCTAACTCTAAATATCTAAAGGGTGCGATTCTTCTGTTTTCTCTATCTTCTCCAGTTTGACCGTTGTAGCAGACACAACCTGACACTGTAATTTCACCTTTATAAATCCAGGTATTATCCTCAGCCCCAAACATTTCTTGTTCCAGTAAATTGCCTGTGTCCCTCTGAGAAAATACTGCTGCTTTTTGTGACCCAGGAATCAGTGAATTGTCATTTCTGTATTTTCCAGTCCTGAGAAAGGTCCTACAGTTGTGGTTATTTTAGAAAACCCCCTGTGTACTTCCTGAATGATTTTCTGCTGCCCAAGAGCAACACTCCCATAGTGTGGTTAACAGATATCAAACTGGCTTTAAGAAATGTTTTTTATGTCAATGAAAGATCAAGTGACTCTTTTGAAATAGTGTCTTGTAGTGTTGAAGACGAGAAAGTCTGCAGCTAGTCTTTATTAGGTCATTGTTTTACTGTGGTTTGATAACTGTCCAGTTGAATCCTGCCTCTAATCAGACCCTGAGATATATACAACAGTGGGTTGAATCAAACAAGCTAAGACGAGCTGAAAGCATGCTAGCTGTTTAGCACATGACAAAATAAGTGCCAAAAACTGTGGAAAAAGCTCAGTTAATATAAAGATAAACATACATTTTCTCTGAAGTATGTGGTTATTATTGGACGTACATTCATCAGGTGGCCAGAAACTCAATCCAAAGCTATTTTGTGTGCACACCTTAGCCTTAGCTTTGTATATTAGCCACATTAGCTCGGTTGCTTGTGTTTTCCGTGGGTCAGGGTTTCCCTGAGGCTAAGAAAATTGCGGATTATTAAAAGCACTATCAGTCATATATAATCAACCAATGCATCAGTCGAGTTTTGCAGTATTACACTATACACCAAAATATAAAGGCTATAACTTAGAAATGTAGCTTTTCAATTCAGAAAAGGGGCGTGTTAAATAGTTTCATGTTTATGTAAAGTATTTTTTTAATCATCCACAAAGCAGTCAAGAATATATACAGTAAAGTATTTTTCCCCACTACTTTGCTCTTTTTGCCTCTGAAAGAATATAGAGAACACAATGGGACCCTTTTAACAACATATAAGCTTCATTACACACGCTCTCAGTTACCCTCCTCAGATGGAAGGACATGTTTTAACTAACCCTAACCCTAACCCTACTTCAGAAAGGCTAACTAGCTTAGCTTCACACCCACACTAAAGTGAAGTTTTGGAAGTATGTGTTTATGTTAAAGGCCCCTCCAGGAATCCAAAGCAAGCAGTGGAGCAATCCCATCCTGTGATGATGCATTATTCTGAATCAGCTTCCTCTTTGTGTAACTTTCATATCTGAATCATATCGCAACAACTCAGAAACAAAATGACCATATGTGTGGGTCTTGGTTTGGAAAAGGATCTGGTTAGTGGTCGTTACGTCCCGGCTCGGGGAAAAGGGAAAGTAACATGAAACCAGTTGGAATTGGTCAATTAGAAGTTGTTTATTGAGAGAGTTCAATAAGATTGGCAACAAGCAGCCACAATCAAAACAAAAGGGCCACAAAGGCACCGGTTTGAATAAACAAACAAAGGAACTAAGGGAGACTCTTAAATAAGAGTTTACAAATTCATGCACAAGATAAATAACTAACAAAGAATAAACAAAGAAAACCTCACTTCTTAAGTGGAATAAGGAGCTAAGCTAACACAAATAGGCTGTTACAAAACACAGCGTGGGGACAAGTTAACAGCAGTTAACGTTGTACTTCAGATACACAGATACACAGATACAGGCAGTGGAGCAATCCCATCCTGTGATGATGCATTATTCTGAATCAGCTTCCTCTTTGTGTAACTTTCATATCTGAATCATATCGCAACAACCCAGAAGCAAAAGTGACCAAATGTGTGGGTCTTGGTTTGAAAGAACATATGGTTAATGGTCATGTGAGCTAATGTGTACACAGTCATTGTGATTCCCATTTTTATCAAAATCCATAACATGTAAAATCTTGGTAATGTTTAGCTGGGTAATATGGCAGAGGGAGTAGTATCCTGTGGCTACCGTTAAACAATAACTAAACCTCATATCTACTGTTCAATGTACGGACTCACTCTTTGATCAAATGAACGCCTCCTACGTCATAGCTGAGAAATAAGGTGATTTGAGAGTATCCATAAAAAAGTGCTATGAATTTACACAATCAAATGGATACACATTTTATCTGAGAACACACCTGCAACACCATGGTAAGCTCTTGTCTTCCCAGTAAAAGGTTTTTAAAAAAGGTATATTAAACAAAATAAATAAAGCTCCTTCTTTAAGACAATAGCATTTTCTTATGTGAAATTCAGGGTGTATTGCAGGGTGTATTGCAGGGTGTATTGCAGCAGAACTGTTGTGTTTAGCTGTACAAAGAGCCAGAAACCTTCATTGGATGAACTGTAACTGTCATCAGCCGTCAAAACTTTGAATCTGGCAACCCATCTTTCCAATATTTTGCAAAGGTTTAGCATAGTGGAGTCTTTTTCAAATGAAATATCAGCCAACTACTGTATGAAGTTGAGTTGGTCTGTTGAAGCACCCTTGAGACGGACCCTAACCCTAAAGCTGCATTCACATGTTACGCCATTTTCTCTTTGCTCACTGCGAGGTTGGGCGCAGAGTCTTGCTCTTAAAAAAAGCTGGTTAAGTTTAGTTTCTTTGGTTACCTCCTCTGCTAGCTTGCACCGCTAAATATTGCTGTTATCTGATTGGTTTTGGGTTGAAAGGGCAGCGGTTATCAGGACAAGTTGAAATCATTTGTACTTCAAACGCAGAACTGCTTAACAGGAGATTTAGGGAGTCAATTATAGTCTTATGATAATGGGTCTCACTAAAAATGTCTGTTTCATACACATTTCCTTCTTAAGTAAACTAAAAGGTTGAAATAATTTGAATTTTCTGCCTACATTTCGAGCAGTGTGCGACACCAAGGATAGCGCAGGCCTCACCGCTCTCTCAATAGAAACACTTACGAATATTAATAAAGAGAGCGCTAACAAATGTCTTGATTATTCAAATATAAAGGAACAGACGAGCCTGCTGGAGACATCATGCGAGAGTCTTATCAGTCCAAGATGTGCATGTTGTGATGAAGCTGGTCTCTGGGCACTTAAGGCAAGAGGATTAGGCTCCAGAGTATTATTAGAGCTACTGATTATCCTCTAACCTGATGCGCTTAATTCTGACCGGGCCTATTTATTCAGCAGAAAAGAAGAAAAATGTCTGGATTGGGTTGCAGAGAGTGAATGGTCTCGTTGATTTGTCGAGTCCAACATTGACCCTTTTGGTGTTTTCTGCTGAACTCATTAGGTTCCGGCCTTTTGTCTCTGAGGGCTTCATGTGATTAATGCACTGAAGCAAAGACTTGTTTTAGTGCCAGCTGGGAAAGGCAAACAAAAGTCAATTGTCTCCAAATAGCGGCGAATAATAAGTTCTCTCAAAGTCGACCAGTCCCTTGACTTATTGATGAATGAACGAAAGACTAATATCGGCTCAAGAAAGTGCAACGAAAAGGTTTCCAATCCCTTTGTTCTCGAGTCTATCGCTGTAATATGTTTTCTGGATGTTATTACACACCCACTGCTGCTGACCTTGTGCCAAGAAGACAGCTCTGCGTCCCAGACTTGAAGTAGAGAATCAAACGTGAACATGAGCTGGTAAATCCTGCAGAAAAAACGGATCTTACCGGGCATAAACCAATGAATCAGAATCAAAGTAATGTGTTTCGGTGCTGTAACTCCTTTTTACTGTAAGGATGAGACATGAGCAGACAAGCAGTTTGTCTTTGCTTTGAATAAACGAGCACAAATAGAGACTTGGCAGTTTTGGTTGGATGATGAGTGTGTGTGTTCCCGTATGATTCAATGTGGGTCTGTTCATGCACTATAAACCTCCCACAAAGTGTTGGGAAAACTGCCAGGGTCAAGCTTAACTGTCACCTTGTCAGCAACAATGTTCTGATACTGCTAGAGCTGATGTGAAAAACCAAAAGCCATCATGCCCAGTGTTATCTAAAGCAATTTGTTTGCAGGGGTTTTTTACTCCAGCAAAACACAACACTGGCTCATTTCACACTTTTTATATTTCACAGAGCTTAAAGGACAATCAATATTGGACTTGTGTTTGTTAGAAAGCCAGAATTACTTACTATGAATGCTAATTTAGCTTAATGTCTGGAGATAAATAAACACTGAGCACTAATAAACGTTATGAAAGAGACAGTTCAGCCCAAAATCTACTCAAAGATGATTGGCTGGTTAGCACATTAGCTAGCTCAGTGATGCTACAGGGTGTCCGCGGGGTCTTAAAAAGTATTACAAGTTGATAAATCAATTTAGCGAAAATTAAGAATTTAAAAAGTATTAAACGGCATTTCCCAAGGTATTACATTTTGTAGCTTGTTTTCAATAAGTATATAAGTTGTCCAAAGAGGTTATATTCTACAGTCTGCCTGAATGTAATCATTGCGTAGGTGTGTAGTGTGATTCTGTGTAGTTTATTTATGGCATCCCGTTGGATTTGACGTCATCTGAACACGCTCACTGCTTGATAGCGCGCGAAGGTCCGTTTACGACGGTTATTAAACAACATCGTTATGGGGAAATGCACGTCTGCGTCCAAATGGTTGGAAGATAAGGAGGAAGGACAATCAATACTGTATATAGTACATGTGAGGTAAAGTGTGTCGCCAATGTAACCGGTTAGAACTCAAAGTGGCGATGAGGTCTCAAAATGTATGGAAGGGTCTTAAAAAAGGTCTTAAAAGGTATTACATTTGACTTCAGGATTCCTGCATATACCCTGTGCTAGGTGATCTTACCTGTAGAGCTAAATTAATGTAGATTTCTGGTCATATGGGATGTAGAAATATCTGCTTGCTCTTAAATGTAATGCAACTAGATTTCACTCGACTTGTGGTGTTCATAGCGCCAAAAAAAAGTTAAAAAACCCCTTTAATTTAGGAAATGTTTGTCATCTAACCAAACTACATCCGGCATCCCTGTGCGGAAGAGAGCGTGCATCTACTCAAAGATGATTGGCTGGTTAGCACATTAGCTAGCTCAGTGATGCTAGGTGACCTAGCAGCATCGGATATCTCCTAATCTACCACCAGCTCACCTGAGACAGCTAGCATTAAAGCTCATTTTGAAATCATGAACCTTTTCCTACTTGAGTACTTATATGCAGTGATAGTGTTGTTGGTGTATTTAATATAAAATAAACTGCTCACAATAAACTCTGTGGATCATTTTCAAATAACTGCGTAACCTGCAAAGAGACATCGTTGGTGAATTAAAATGTATTTTTGCCATCTAGTGGATAAAATGTAGATTCAGCATCAAGAAACTCCAAAACAATCTAGACTGATGATGATAACTACTGGTTAGAAGGGAAATATGTAAGTGAACTGTCCCTTTTTAATATCTTACTGTTATCTTGACCGCTTGGTGCACTGCCCCAACACATCATTTCAAATATTTGTATTGAGAAGAAGCATACAAGTGTAAAGCAATACTTCTTCAGAAAATCTCTTTTCCAACATAGAAGACAAACAGAACAGCCAACAAGAGATAACAAGGACAGACCATAGTATGACAGGAATACCATACTTAATAACATAACACTCTAAATAATAATGATCACGCCACCAAACACACATTCAAACTAAAGGAACCAGCCTGTTTGAAAATGTAAGAAGTAGAAAGTACAGGTATTTGTGTTCAACATGTAAGAAGTAGAAAGTACAGGTATTTGTGTTCAACATGTAAGAAGTCAAAGTAAAAAGTCATCAGAAAAATAAGTAGTGGAGTAAAGTACTGATACCAGAAACTAGTACAGTAACAAAGTATTTCTACTCCACTACTTCCCACCTCTGTTTACAGTATATTAACAAAGCCCAAAGCTATAACCTCTGATTGTCTCTTGTCTTTCCAGTGTCCAGGGACATGAAACTCAATCCACAGCAAGCTCCTCTCTATGTAAGTAGCACAACATATAATCTGTGTCTCTGAATGCCTCTACACACACACACAGTTCACTGTACATAGTTAGACCTCTGCTCAGGAGTGTGTGTGTGTGTGTGTGGTAGATATAACACGCACACACTTTTCCTCAGGGTTGCACCTGTAGGGGTGGACATGTTACACCTTTATCATCCTCATTATTTATTTATATGGAGTTAGATGACCTAATGCAACCCCTAACCCTTCTATACCGTAGAAATGCAATGTAAATCTTAATCACTTTATCTTTTGGTATTATTATGTATTTATTTCAACGAGGATTGTGCATACAAATACATTAATCTCAGAAAAAAGAAGATATGAATTATGCCAGATTTGAGCTCATTTCTAATTTCCTTCTGCAGTCCTTACCTAACAATCAACGAACACTAAAAACATTGCAGAATCTCTATCACACAAACTGAATCTCCCTTGCGTTTTTTGGTCCTTTGTGTCTGAAATGATATACTGTATATAATATAAATACCTTACTGTTATAAGAATAGGCATTGTGTAGACACCGCACAGTTTTTGTTAACTGTTTTGTTTTGGTTGTTATTTTTTCCAATTATTCTTGTTTCATTATTTCCAATTCCAAGGTCTGAATATTTTGAAGTATTAAAATGCTGATATTTATCTTTTGAACGGATCATCATGCATTATCATATTTTCATTATGCATAAAAATACAATCATTCCTGGTACAACATATTGTCCAAGCAAGTAGTAGTAGTTCTGGTGAAAGGGCTTATTATTTTTATTAAGCGATTTCCACGCAACAAGGCTTATAGTTTCAAGGCTTTATTGTCATTAGCACATTAGCTACCGTGTATATATGTCAATGAAAAACTTAAGTCACAGGCTCCTCCAACAGAGCAACATATATATAGGACATAGAACAAATGAAACAGATAAACTAGTGCAAGAGAATGTTTTGAGATGTGCAAGTAAATACAAATAAAATAGAATAGTAGGCTGAGTATACAATCCTATACAATCTAGCTTTAGAGTAACTCATGATGATAGAAATAGTCTTGACATTAGTTTGGGTGCTGAAGTGGAGCAAACGTCCTCATTAGGCGCTTTCACACCGGACTACTTTTCCCAGTATAGTTCCGATATAGTTCCGAAAATGTGTGTTCACACCAAAAAAATCCGGAACTAGAATTAGTTCATGAGAACCTTTTCAGTCCCTGCTAGAGAGCAGGTACTTTCATGGGAGAAAAAGGTTCCCATTTCTGATAGGCTGGGCGGATTGCAAACCACGCCCCGTAAAACTCCCAAAAAGTTTTGTGAAGCCGCCATTTATTAGCATTAGCCCAGAGCACAAACGGAGAGAGACTAACTTATGGCAACACAAAAGAAAACATGGAAGCGGTGGAGATGAGGAGGTGTCGGCGCTTCTGGCGATTTACTCGAAAGGCTTCAGTAGAAGATGCTGGGAGTCCCAGCAGCTTCTACTGAAGCCAGTCCCCAACTCCGGGGACTTCCGGCCGGGGATTTCGGGTGGCAGTATAAGTATATAAGTTGTTTGCGGCCTGCCAGTAAACCCAAAGCAGAAGAAGAAGAAGTGACGTCAGCGGCTTCATTTGCCTAATCCTCTCCCAGGGACTTATTCCGGTGTGAACGCGATCTGCTCTTTAGTTCATCAGAACTATAGAGTTCTGATGAACTAAGTACGGCAAAGTACTTGGTGTGAAAGCGCCTATTGTGTCGTCTCTGGTGAAGATTATCATGATATCAGCAGCATAAAAATACAATCATTCCTGGTACAAAATATTGTCCAAGCAAGTAGTAGTAGTTATGGTGAAAGGCCTAATTCGTTTTATTTATTTTCGAGTTAAAGCTATAAAATCTATCTTTAGAGTAACTCATGATGAGATAAATAGTCAGTGGATGCCATGGGAAGTCTTGAAATTAGTTTGGGTGTTGAAGTGGAGCAAACTCCCTCATTGTGCTGTCTCTAGTGAAGACTCCAGCCAGGGGGATCAACATCAATTTAAACTGCATAATGAGTTTCATCATTAAAAGCAGCTTTGGTGAGAACTCATTACAGTTTTTTTTGTGAGAATCAAACACCGCCCTACCTGCAGAGTGTTACAGTTGCAGGATGTGAAGCTTCACTCATATTTAAATGTAAGAAGAGGGGGCTGGGCTGCCGGCCTCCAGCTGTTCTTTTCATGTTGCTTAATAGTTGCCTGTTCCCTGCTGAAAACGCCATGATTAGCAGGTCAATACCCCGGCAGGTCACTTTGTTAAGTACTTATTACCAGCAGAGAGCACAGTCATCT
>CM062264.1:38973159-39008159 GCA_031216635.1 Dissostichus eleginoides | reverse complement strand
TTATCCCGTGGGAAAATTGGGTTTTGTGATAGTTGCTTAATTTTAGAATACAATATAAATAATATATGAATAACATTGGAGTTTAAAACACACATGTAAAATAATATAGGATGAAAATATGTATTTAAACATGAGAAGTTAAAGCATAAATGTGAAATACAAGGATAAAATAGAAAATACAAATATTTACATAAACTTAAAGGCCCGGACACACCGGGACGATTTTGGCCGTCGATAGATGTCTGGCCGTCGATGAGCGTCCTGTCGCCCTACTCAGATTGGTGTGTACTTCACCGTCGTGTCTTTGTTGAATCGGTAAAAGGCCGTCGGCCAAAGAAATCACTCTGATTGGCTGTTCAGCTAGCGAATCAGTGCATGAGAAGCGAAACGGAAGTGAGGGACCCAAACAAACTATTAAGAAGGCAAATCTGAGATTTCATTTAACTCCAGCTCTCGACACAGGTTCGGGAAAGCCCCGTGAGCTTCTCGCTGTAGAGTGAAAAAGGAACGCACACGCTATTTGTTGTTTGTTTATATCACGCAGTCTGTTATTCTTCTCTCGGTTATCACGCAGTTTGTCTTCCTGTTGTTGCCTCTTTTGAATGACGAATACACACTACCGCCGCCTGCTGGTAAGGAGAGTTATTGCCACTCACGCATGTGCAGTTGGTACGTGCTTCTTAGCCGTCGGCTGAAGTCTTTGCGGTGTGTTCCAGTGCGACTGTTGGCCAAGACGCAGGAGACGTGAGGCGACACAACAGTCGGGTCCGTCGGGACGTGTTCTTTGGTGTCAGTTTGGTGTTTAGGGACCTTAAGACGTTTGTGTAAAAATGTGAATCAAAAGGATATAATAAAATATAAAAACAAAATTAGTTATAGGACAAATGTACGCATTGACCAATACATACAAAAGTACATATGAGAATCAGGATATTTCAATATGCAGTTAACAATGATAAGGCTGGAAAACTCCCAAGTTAACAGAGACACACATCTTCCTATCTTACCTGCAGCATGAGATTTATTGACTTAAAAACAAACTAACGCTACATTTTTCATGTTTTACATGACGAGTTTTAAACAAGAGCTACAAATGCTTCTGTCATCTACTTCCATGATATTACTCATGTAAAGTTGGCCAGTGCTCCAGGACTTTAATCGCACCAGATCCAGTAAGAGCAGCTGCTCATGTTGCCCACACAGGTTGTGCACAGCTTGTTTATGTAATAATAATACTTCACGCCTGTATATCAATAACACACCTTGTTATCTTGAATTCTTGAGCCAAAACGTTTCCTCTCATGGCACTACGAGAAGGAAGCATTTTAAAAAGGCCCTATCATGCTTTTTGGGGTTTTCTCTTTCCTGTAGTGTGTTCTGTTGGTTTTAGTGCATGTTAATGGTCTGCAAAGCCTAACATTCCTGTCTGAAAAGTTGCGAAAAGTGATGATAAATTGAAGTGTAGAATGGGCGCTGTGTTTTAAGAAGTGTAAAACTACTGTATATAAAAAAAATTGATTACAAATTCTCCCCTAAACTCTTCTGCAATATGCATGTGATTTTCTTTTGTTAAATGAGGGCCCCTTTATCGTTCTTTTCTTAATTCACCGTTAAAAAAAAAGAAAGAATATATATATATTTTTCACCCGTGCGTGGATGTATGCAAAAAAACCTTTCGTTTTCTTCAAGAATTCACGGTAACAGGAGGAGTAATTAACAAATAATGCTTCTTGGGATGAAATGTTTCTTTTAAAAAGTAGGATGTTTAGATAAAAAGCACTGATACAGGAGCTGTTCATCACGTTGCGTAAAAATTATTTCCTCCTCCTCTTCTGCGGTCTCTCCTCAGCACAAAGTTGAAGCTGCTGTTTGTTTGTTAATGAAGTGATCTATGTTATCTTTAAGGCTCTTTTGCAACAAGAGTTCTGCAGAGAGAAACTGGCAGACTCCACATACAGTTTTACACCGTGGTATTATTAACATTTGGCATCCAGATATCCAGAGGGAATGGATTGTAGCTCACATCTGGATACAGAAGTTGTTTTAAATGCATCTAAAGTGGCCATCTGGGATTACATTTTTTATATTCAGGTTACATTTGCTCTCAGATAAGAGGGGTAAGATTAGGATTTGTTCTTGTTGCTTCAGTTTTTGGGAATTTTTTGTGCTACATAGACACTATCTAGGCCAGTGGTTCTCAACTGGTGGGTCGCGACCCAAAAGTGGGTTTCCCGATTTTCTAACGCTGTGCATGCAGTTGGCGTTGGAGTGGAAGTACCGGAGACCATAAACGGTTTTGAAATCTTCTGTCACGTAGTGATCATCTTCTCAATAAAACATCTTTGCTGATGTTTTTCGAGTCTTCTGGCCAATCAGAATCAAGATTGTTGCCGGAAGTCCCCATGGAGAATAACTGTGGTAGAACTATTCTTTATACATCCATGGGTACGACTTCAGATAAAAATGAACACATAATGAAATATGAAATCTCCCCTCACCCACAATTTAAAGTAATTCACACAGACTCTCCTCTTTACTCTTCTCTCTGTGAGGAGCAGCAAGCTGTCAGAACAAAGTGAAAAACAAACAATGGCATAAAATATTATTAATATAGTATTTATTTATTTTCTTCTCAGAGTGTACCAGAATGCGTAGTTTATATGTTAGTATTTCTACAAATCTCCTGGGGGAGAATCCCCCCAGACCCCCCTGCTGGGGTTGAGTTTTCAGCGTGTCATGTTTTTCACGTGCGGTGAATTTGCAGGATTGGCTCCAAGTCTGCCTTTTTATTTTAAAAGCATACTTTAGTTCTGTGAAGTGACATAAGGGATATGCCCTGTACTTCACTTTAATTAATATTGTATGCTGAAAAGCGTATATATATTACAGCACGATTTTTTGTTGAATAGATTTTAGTGGTTCAAAATGTTGGGTCGCGATTTATTGACCAAGGAAAAAGTGGGTCCCGAGGCCTGACCAGTTGAGAACCACTGATCTAGGCTGTATTCAATTATGCATTTGTGTTATTGAGCTTTTCCTACAGTGGACATATGCCTCCCAGACTGGCTCTAAATGTGCCTCGTTAATGGCTGCTTGAAGTTTGTCTTGATATCAACTTGATTAAAAAATGTGCTTCCCTACCAGAAAAACACATATTATTGCACATATATTAGTATTTTGTACTTGCAAATCCATCGATGAAGAGGTATAGGATGCATCGTGTAGATATTGTGAGAAATAAGGAGCAACACATGGCAGAATAGTCCGTTTGAATCAGATTCAGAAAGTCTTTATTGTCAATATAATCGTGCATATCAACGTTTTTGCAGGTTTTCCTAATTTCTCATCATTTTAATATAAACAACAAATAGATAAAAGCAGTGTTGATAACAGCATTAGCAGCAAAGCAAATTCTGTATAGAAGCCACTAGTTACATTTACGAAAAATGTAAATGGAAAGATATAAAATATACATAATTGGATAGTTATAAAAAGATCAATTCATCTTTATATCAGGCGGTCTTTGTCGAAGTCCTTAGTGTCTCCTCAGTGTGTGTGTGTGTGTGTGTGTGTGTGTGTACACTTATTATAAAGTCTTGGTTAGGCAGAGAGGGAGCCAACTGTGTCTGCAAGAGCCGCCATCTTAATAATGAATACAAACTTATATTTCTCTAAATATCTGTCTAAGTTTCTGTCTTTCTTTTTGCTCTTCTCCATCTCCCCCTCCTTCTCTCTGCAGGGGCGTTGTGTCATCACGGTTCAGCTCGCTGATGAAGAGCTGGCTGAGGATGAGGATGGCGTGGATTACTTCCTGCTGTTCGCTGGAAGCACACAGAGACACTTGACCAGCACCCTAAGGAGCAGCCATGACACCCTGCAGGCGCTGTGTCCCGGTAAGCTGACCCGCCCAAAACGCCTGAAGCTTCCCTGTTACGGTCTTATATTTGCACATGTGTTAAAAAACAAAGTTTATATGGCCTGCGCTCCCAAGATTCTATTCAGATGCTGGTTCTTAAAGTGAGAACAGAACTGGGTCAAAAAGCTTTTAAATATACTGCCCCTTCTGCTTGGAATAATGTACAGAAAGAGCTGAAACTGTCAGATTTGATCACTATGGGGGAATTCAAGTCCATCTTAAAGGAACCATTGGTCGATGTGATTGCTCTTCTATCCCATAATTGAAGTCGTTTTAAAGATTGTGCCAGTTTTTTATGTTTTATAATAGTTTCTTTAATTTGCATATTGACTGGTTTATGTGCCATTTCATTTGTGTTTTACAGCTGTATTCGTCTGCCTGTATTCATTTGTTGTAACTTTGTTCATGCTGCCCTCTTGGCCAGGTCACTCTTGAAAAATTGATTTTAATCTCAATGACACTTTTACCTGGTTAAGTAAAGGATATATAAATTACCCCTAATGCACCTGTGGGAAGGCAGCTCCACCTACAGTGTTTGATGCATGATGAATCTATTTTTAATTCTGCTGTCATGCATCAGAGAAAGACGTCTGGTCTGAGGATAGAAATATGTCTGAAAGGTTTTCTTATCCATATAAATAATATCGACTTAAGGTTTTAATGGCAACAAAACAGAAACACTTTTAAACTGCAAGTGACTACAACGTTTCTAATGTATATTTATGAATTGTATACAGAAGAGGATTGGGGCCAGGTATCAAATATTTGTTGAGATCTGACCACAAGTGAGTGTGTTTTTAAAGTTCTGAGATTAAAGTCTGAACTCTGAGGGAAAAAGTCTAGCTCGAATAGTCTTATAAATTCAGAATTTGTCTGTAAAACCAGTAAAATACAATCAATATATCTAAAATCTAAGACAATATGGAGTCTCATATCACAACCTGGGGGCAAATGCGTCAAAAGAAGTTAAAATAAAGTACATATATTCTTAAAAAGCCCCAAAATAAAAACAGCAACAACTGCTTTAGTTGTTAATTCTCTATCGCCATTATGTGCTATAGCTCAAACGAACATTACGGGGTGCTAAAGCATGCCAACATATATTTAAAAAAAAATATTTATGTTGAGGAAGGTGGTGGTGTAATTCTTCTTCCCATCCCACAGAAAGCATAGGGCAGTCAGGAGTTATTACAGCGGTGGAAGAAAGTCGAAAGTGATACATCATTAATCATCCACCTCCACTGGCCTGGCTTTAAAACTAATGTTGTGTGTTGGAGAGAAATCACCTCATTTGACTGTTTATGGAGCCCGGCTCGTTCATCATCTCTCCTCTTGGAGCTCATCCCATTTGTTCTATACTTGCCACATTTAAAATGTTTAGACAGCGCAGAAGTCGGGGATGCTTCCTGTGAGATGAATAAGCAGCAACAGTGAGTAAATAGGTCGTAGAAATACAGAATACTTGTAAACCGGTAATATAAATCAATTGTAGCAGCATGGTCGGAAAGGCATTACATATAAGCTAGAGCACGGTCACATGACTTCACGTCACCACTGCTAAGCTAAAGGTGGCTAATGTTGGGCTATAAAGGAACTACAGCACGGTCACATGACTTCACGTCACCACTGCTAAGCTAAAGGTGGCTAATGTTGGGCTTTAAAGGAACTACTGCACAGTCACATGACTTCACGTCACCACCGCTAAGCTAAAGGTGGCTAATGTTGGGCTATAAAGGAACTACAGCACGGTCACATGACTTCACGTCACCACCGCTAAGCTAAAGGTGGCTAATGTTGGGCTATAAAGGAACTACAGCACGGTCACATGACTTCACGTCACCACCGCTAAGCTCAAGGCGGATAATGTTGGGCGTGATGACATTTAGTCGTCTCATTTAGACTCTTGACAGCGTCAACCGTTTTTAATTCACCAGTGGGGGATTTACTGACAAATGTTATGTCTTAGAACAAAACTTTAAAATCTCTTCACAGACCTTATTTCATGCTAGCAACCAAAAAAACACAATCAAAAACCGATTGACTTCCAGACCAGGGAACAGGAAGTGCTAAAATGCCGACTCATTTCCGAGTTTAGGAATCATCCCTGCACCAGTCTGTTAAGCGTCAGGATTTCAGTCAGTAAAAGAGAAGGTGGAACATGTTCAACTTGTTATCTTGTTAAGAGCTCGGCTGAATTACAGCCATCAGGAGGGGGGGGGTGTTGCTCTCCACTCACAGATTAGCTCTGCTCCACCGCTCCCTCCATCAGTCCAGCTCAGGAGGAACAACCTGTGACCAGGCACAAGGTCGTGGGATACAATTACCAAATGTCCTGGGAAAAATGGCTGCAGATGCACCGAAACACTACTTTGGCTTGGCCATTGAGCAAGGCATTTGAATCTTAGAGGCACATTTGCTAGTTTTCAGGATCATACTTGACATTTTGGGTTTCTACAAGAAGAGTCCTAACCTTAACACTGAACATTTTACATGTATATTCTATTTAATATTCCATGCCTCACATATGTATAACTTGCTTTATATTTTGTTACTGTAAATGTGTAATTTAACATGTATATTTTCTACTTTCTTGTTTATTTCTAGTCTTTGAATTTTTATTGTACAATGCCATGTCTTTTTATGCTGCTGCGACACAAACATTTCCCAAATTGGGATCAATAAAGTACTTCTTATCTTATCTTAACCCTGGCTTCATGGTTTCCCTAAGAGATATAGTGCAATCTTGCAAAGGTAGTTATAGTAGCCTTGGGTTGAGGTATTCAGATGGGTGTAAAATATCTAATGATCCTGCAAAATATATTGGGAAAAGTGTTTAAAAACTACAGTATATGCTAAATATAACCTTAAAGTAACCTTGCTAGCCAAAAACTAGCTAATGACACAATTGCTTATGCCCAAAAGACATTTAACTTTATAAAAGGCACATTTTAAACTCATGGAAGATGTATATACACAGACAGACTGATACTATAGATTCAAGCCAATTCATTTGTTTAAATCTACAATCTAATATTTAATATTCAATTCCTCACATACTTATGTATATATAATATCTTGTTTTTATTTTGTTACTGTACATTTGTAATTCAACATGTATATTTTCTACTTTTTTTAATGCTATTTTATTTCTAAGAGATACGATAAGATAAGACTTTATTTATCCCGAAGGAAATTGGTCTCGATTGAGATGATTACTTTTTGGAATGTTTATTATGTCTTTTAATTTTTATTGTACCATGCCTTGTCTTTTTATGCTGCTGCAACACAAACATTCCCCAAATTGGGATCAATAAAGTACTTCTTATCTTATCTTAAAATATCTTCAAAGTCAACTTTATTGTCAATCTCTCAGTTTGTGTACAGACAGATAGATCGAAATATCGTTTCCCAAAATCCCGAATACAAAAATAGAAATATATATATATAAAATATGTATAAAAAGAGTATATCTTAGTATATTCTCCATGCTCAAACACCTCCTCCCAGTCTTTTTTCTCACCCTGTCATGTTGTGTCCCCTTTTGTTGTCTCTTAGCCCACGACTGCTGCGAGGCGGTGTTTGTCACTCTGTGTTCAGCGAGCCGCGGCCCCCCCGAGGATCTGAACCCGGGTCATGTGACTCCGCTGGGCGAACATCGATTCAGCTTCGTCCAGGATTTGGCTTTTGACATGGCCCAGTTCCTGGTGAGCATAAAGACCAAATCATTTCCAATGGAGCTGAAAAATAAGTCTCAAAGTCAACTTTATCGTCAATCTTTCAGTTTGTGTGTACAGAGATCGAAATACCGTTTCCCACAATCCCGAATACAAAAAATATAAATATATATAAAAATATGTATATATCTCAATCGCAATCTTTATTTATTTATATAGCACATTTAAAACAACCTCAGTTGACCAATGTGCTGTACAGGCAGTAAATACAATATATAATAACACAATGGGAATACAACAATCATTAAAAACATGATAAGAAGCACAATAACTAGAAACATATAAAAACAATACAAATTTAAAAATGTTATGTTCAACTAGTGCAAAGAGGTGAGTATACCTATAAACCTATATATACACAATCAACAGACACATGTATACATATGCACACATTAAGACCTAAATAAAAGCACAACAATCAATATATACAAAATAACAGTCTCTTCAATATCTTTGGGAAATGTGCATTAGTGCAACACTGTCCATAGCAGCGTAAGAGTGTCTGGTGCTGGATTTGATTGTCTGAGTGTTTGTGTGGGGTGTTAAAGTCCAGTGGGGGCAGATCATCATAATAATCATAATAATAATAATAATAATAACTGCACAGACTGAGGCTTGTCGCAGAAAACAGCAATGTGGGAAACGTGACAGAAAGACAAAAGAAGGCCGTGTTTCTGTTCCTTCTCTGACGAGCCTTGATGTTTCGCAGTCCTCTGTGTTCAATTAATGAATTCTTCTCAGCACGATTTATCATCCCAGGGAAATGTAATATGCTCTGCCAAGGAGGAGGAAAAGATAATGTAACTGTCTAAAAATTACCCTTATTTTAAGGATAAGACTTTGAGTTATATGCTCATGGTTGTCACATCTAGCCTCTACTCCAACAATGAAACACCTGAGCACATACTGCAGTTCAAAAAAAGCAGAACTAAAATCTGAGCTGACAGGAAACGTTTTAGTTTAATACACAAAGTTAAGCTCACACACTTTTTCCTGAACATATAGGTTCACCTGCTGAATTAAAAACAGAACAAATGAAGCAAAGAAAGTGAAAACCATGAAGCAGATTCAGGCGTATAGATTCACACTTAAAGTAATCCGTTACTCCCTAAACCTGTACATTATTAAGGTAACACTCCCAATTCTGGGCATGTGTTTAATGCTCTTAGTGTCTTAAAGGTCACCTATTATGCAAAATCCTCTTCTTCATGTCTCTTCTACATCACCATGTGTCCCCTCTTCTTCATGTCTCTTCTACATCAACATGTATCCCCTCTGTGTAAAGAGACTCTGAAAGTTTCAGGAACAAAGACCCTCTCTCTTTTTGTCCTGATCCATTTCTATAAAAACCTGTCTGAAAATGAGCTGATCAGATTTCGGCCACTTTATGATGTCATAACGATGTTTTGGCTTGAGTAACCATTAGCCAATCACCAACCAAGGTAACCCCCCCCCCCCCTTATCACCTGAATCTCCTCCTAGAGCACCATTGTGTTCTTTGTAACCAAATATCTCTCAGAGGGGCGTGGGGAGGGGCTCCTTATTTTCATCTAAAGTAACAGACAGAGAATCAGCACTTTGGAAACAGGGCTGAAACAGAGGGGATTATGGGATGCTGCAATGATCTGTTTGGTGTTTCAGCCAATCAGAGACAGGCTCTGTATATATCTGAGACCTGTGATATATTCCTGAAAAACAGTATAATAGGGGACCTTTTAAAGTGAGTGTTTTAGGGAAAAATGCCTAACCTCCTCCTTAAACTCATATTTCTGTCCCCCTCCCCCAGGTGAGCACCGCGGGGCGCTCTGACGGCCTCGATGGCGCTCTGCTGCTGGACGAGTGTCAGATTCCCCTCCAGGAGTGTGAGCGTCTGGACGAGAGCCTGGAGCTGGCTCTTCACCACCTCCTCCTGCCGCCAGGGTGGAGCTTACTGGGCAACAAACTCTCCAACAGCACTGGTGAGACTGGGCTTTTGGCACCATGTAATTCACTCACACAGGAAAACGTCCAAGAGTCAGACCGAGTGTCTCTGCGACTGATGCAGAAACATGGCGACAAATTATAGTTCAGCGCATAATGACACACATGGCACCTCTGTGTGTGTGTTTGTCACATGCTGTGTGTTTGTTGTTGTACCAGAAAGATATATGACACAGCATTTCCAAGATGTTATTGTCCTGGATAAATGGGATAAATCTGGTCAAATATTATTCAAATTATACATGTTTTTTGAAGATGAAAACACACCTAATTAAATTGTATTTCAGTTTTTTTTTTTTTTTAAATCTTATATCAATATTTTATTGATAATTCAGCATTTTATCATCAGCACTTTTTTTTATTGACCAATTAGTGCATACTCATAGAGTAACAAATACAAAAGGGACAACAAAAAACTTTACATTAGGTAGGTTAGGAAGGTAGGAAGGAAGGAAAGAAGGAAGAAAGGAAACAAGGGAGTAGGTAGGTAGGTAGGTAGGTAGGTAGGTAGGTAGGTAGGTAGGTAGGTAGGTAGGTAGGTAGGTAGGTAGGTAGGTAGGTAGGTTGGAAGGAAAGAAGGAAGGAAGAAAGGAAACAAGGGAGGAGGTAGGTAGGTAGGTAGGTACGGAAGGAAGGAAGGAAGGAACGAAGGAAGGAAGGAAGGAAGGAAGGAAGGAAGGAAGGAATTTAGGAAGGAATGTAGGATGGTAGTTGGTAAGTAAGTAAGGTCTCATGTCTGCAGACAGCACTTTGGGTTCTGAGAAACAGCGATCCCAGTGCAAACAAACATACATTTTTATTAAAAATAATGTGTATTTAAAGCAATTTTCTCAAACCAGTGAGTCCGACGACTTTAATCAGTTAAAGGAATCCAAAGGATCTGATGTGATGATACACTCTGCGGGTAATTGCTCTCTGGGAAGCAGCATGAACAAGACTTTAGGGAGTCGTTACTGCTGCCTCTGCCTCTGGCTTCTGTAAAGATAGCATCTCACGGTTTAACTTAGACTTGGATATTGCATCGAACCAGAAAAACCAGCAGGATTTCCCCCGAAAAAACATCAAAACTGAGTAGGTCTGCAGTTAAAACTGGAAGCTCTCACACTGCTTAAAATGTTTTATTCATCCTTTTTTTTGGAGCCTGAGAAGGAATGTCGTCAAAACAAATTTTCATTAAATGACCTCCCTGCCGATTAGATCTACTTGGTACTGTTGTGAAAAGGGTTTTTCACACACATACACACACACACACACACACACACACACACACACACACACACACACACACACACACACACACACACACACACACACACGCAGACACAGTCAGTTGTCATGTTGTTGATGTGGAAGGCGGCCTCCTGCAGCGGTGAGTGATGTGAGCTCTAATAGGCTCTGCCTCTCGATGTGTCACCACTTCAACACAAGACGTTGTGTCGCAGAGCTTCAGGGAGGGAAGAGGAGTGAGACGCTGCTCTCCATTTATCAGATCTGTCGGATGATGGATGGCGGAGGACTATAGGTGGAGGTGGCGGTGGTTTATCTCCGTCATCCCTCACAATGTGGACACGCTGCAGTCACTGATCTCACAAAAGCCGGCCATTTATTGAGCTAGGGGAAGAATCACTTCATCTGGAACCACCGTGCATGTCAATGGAAGGAGTGGAAACAAAAAAATTATAATATTGAAATGAAACATGAGAATTATTATAGTATACAAACTTAAGCAGTTCAAATTGACAAACACAAATTATATTTAAACAAATGATCTACTTATTACACATCCAAAAAGGGGAGTGTACACTTATTTAATCCCACCCCTTCTCCCAAAAACTCAATTATTAACATATATATATATTTGTTTTTTCTAATAAAATAACAAACCAAATAAACCGTAAACACCAAGTTATGACAATTTCATCCCTGTATCAAAATATAAAAGTAACCTGATTACTTTCTGTTACTTTTGGATTACCTCAATATCAAATGCAGTGAGAATAAAACAGAAGAGAAATATCAATAAGATGTTTTTTACTGAAGTGTATTATGTTAGACAACAGAACAATGAGTCCGTAGGAAAGAAGAGAAACCAAGATCTTAAGGATCGAAAATGTGTCGTTTTTTAATCAGATTAAGTCTTTTTTAATTCCACTCTAAGGGAATACAGCTACTTTCTGTTGTACCCTGATTAGTTCATCTGTTACCTGTAATGTGCTACTGCTCAAACCTGCTGCTAATGAACTGGTGTTCAATCACTGTGTGAAATTATTTCTCATTACTATCCTAATACTAAAGACTGATTGATCTGCAGTCTCAAACCAATACGAACGATAAAATCCCTTTAACTTAAATGTCCCAATTAAGACCCAAAATAAGACCCACTTAGCTTTAACGTTTGACTTAACTTCCATGTCCTAAAAGTGAAAATAAACCTGCATTTTTTTCAACTCCAAAATCTAGTTTGATTGTGTACAAAAGTACAGCATGACTTTTCGTATATTTCGTAAAATGATGGTCACATTTAGAGTAAAATAGAATACACTACATCCACTTCACATGAGTGAGCGACCGAGTGGATTTTAGCCTTTGCAGACCATTGACATGCACACAAACCTATATAACACACTACAGGATAGGGAAAACAAAAACAGAGCATACTAGGGTTTGAACTGAATATATTGGGGGATTTATCTGAGCAAATATACATTTAAAGACCTTATCTTGGACTTAGAGGAATCAGCATATTACTACAATTTGTTTTAGTTGCACCTACTTTTCACATTTAAGGATTCAAGGAGGAAGGAAACCTTTAATAGATAATGAAAGTAGTGATTTGATCCCAAAGAAAGAAAGAACATTTGATAAAGACAGTGAAACTATGATGTCTGCCAAAAAGCAGTGGAGCTGTTTTAGTGATTCCTGCTCTGCAGCAAAAAGCTATAACTACATATTTATCCCAGCTGGCCCCCACCCGGTGCAACAAAATAAATATCCCAGATGTAATGGCAGCCACTTTTGAGGAACCACTCATCAAACACAGCAGAAAAGCATTTCCTGCACCTCACATTCCTGTCCCGCCAAGTGGAGCATTTCATTTGACCCATTAGGTTTGATATCCATCGTTCAGGATGCAGACCTGCTCTCTGTAAATGGACTGGAACCTCTCATCAGCAGACACAACCACTACATGTTGCTTAATGGTTAGTGTGGTGCTGATTACAGGAGGTCAACTATGGTTTCTGCCCCTTTTCAGATTCAAAATTCAAAGGCGTTCTAGTTATATGCAGATTAGCTACAGCATAGATATTGGCAATGCAGATATTAAAGAAACCCATAATGCTTTTGGGGGGTTTTCCCTTTCCTGTAGTGTGTCATATAGGTTTGTGTGCATGTAAATGGTCTGCAAAGGCTCAAATCCCACATTTCCCTTCAGAGGATGGAAACACGTCACAGTAGAGACACACATTAGAGGGCCCCTTTAAGTCACAGGCTTCTCCAACAATGCATTATACGTAAAACATATTAAGAAGAAAGACATAAACTGGTGCAAGTGACACATTGGGGCAGGTCAAAATGCACGAATAAGTCAACTTTGTACTCGTAAAATAGAAGATAAAAAACAAGTATAAAATGAAATACCGTACAGTGGAACAAAAATACTGCTTATTGACATCATATATAAATATATGGACAGATGTATATCTGCTAAAAACAAGTGAAGGCGAAGAGACTTTACAGAGCTCAGTTTTAGGCATTTTAAAAATGATTTTCAACTAACGAACAAACTCTGCTCATGCACAGTAAATCACAGATAAGAGAAATATACATCTGCCTTCAGTATCTGACTGAAAAGCCATGTATTTTCCCTGCTCAAATAAATACCAGAGGAAAAACAGCGCAGAGACGAATGAAGGGCGAACAGTAAAACCCAGTCTTTGTCATAACAGTGAAGACATGTGGACTCTGTACGGCTGTAGATGTTTTATCTTTCTCATTCCTGCACTTTCTGCTGTTATAAATAACCAGAGAGCAGCTGCAGTCTGAACTGACTCGGCATTAAAACACATCTGCTCCTGAAGCGGAGACTTTTCACACCATTTAGAGACCCCTAAAACAACACTTATCTTTTATATCACCCGTTTCAACTTCAACGTATTTACTGCATAACATATCTAGACTAGACCTCAGTTAGATTTGTTGTTCTCTACTCACTTATCCCAAAAGGTTTCATTTTAAAACATAACACATTTATCCAAGGTAACGGAGAGTTTATATTTAGCTTCCTGCAGTGGCAGAGTTTCCCCTTTGACCATTTTCTGCTAAAAACCGTCGTTAATTGAATCCGATGAAGCTGATAGCTAGCGTCAACGATCTAAACATTTGCTGGTCAAAGCTTCCCAGGTTTTAGGACTAATCGTTTTAAAAAATATATATATCTTTAGGTTTTCGATTGTTGGTTGAACAGAAGCTGTTGACAAGTATTAGTTATTCAATCAACATATTTGTAGTTATATTTGTTTTTAAGAAGCAACAATGCACATGTGTGTGTGGGTGTGTGTGTGTGTGTGTGTGTGTTGTGTGTGTGTGTGTGTGTGTGTGTGTGTGTGTGTGTGTGTGTGTGTGTGTGTGTGTGTGTGTGTGTGTGTGTGTGTGTGTGTGTGTGTGTGTGTGTGTGTGTGTGTGTGTGTGTGTGTGTGTGTGTGTGTGTGTGTGTGTGTGTGTGTGTGTGGTGTGTGTGTGTGTGTGTGTGTGTGTGTGTGTGTGTGTGTGTGTGTGTGTGTGTGTGTGTGTGTGTGTGTGTGTGTGTGTGTGTGTGTGTGTGTGTGTGTGTGTGTGTGTGTGTGTGTGTGTGTGTGTTGTGTGAAGTGTTACAAAAGCTGTGGGTCAGAAATAAGAAAAAAAGATCAAGATGTCTTGAGTCGCAAAGACAGATTCAGGTGCTTTTTCTTACAAAAAACACTTTAGATTAAGGTACACTTATTCACCATCAACTAGTTGGTCATTAACATATTAGAGTCAAACTACTAGCTTATTGGTTATGAACAAGACTTCACTTTAAAATAGGGAACATATTCTGAGTTAGAAATACCACATTTTGAGTTATTTGACACAATTAACACGTATAGTTTCATGTCTTGTTACATAAGAATAGATCATATTTGTTATTATGGGAGAATGACTATTCTTGAGGTACTGCTGCGTTATTACGCCCATATTGAACATATTAAAACCCAATCTCATGTACCACAACTTCCTTACAATCAATAAGCACTAATTAGAGGGTTATTGAGGAAAAACTCTCAACTAATGGCTTCTTACTTGTAGAATACGGTCATGTAGAATAAGGCATTAATAAGTGTTTTATAATGACTAATAAAGAGCCAATATACTGCTAATAAGCATGTTAATTAACAACTAGTTGATGGTGAATTTGTGTACCTTAATATAAAGTGTTACCCAGTATTTACTTCCAAGTGTGTTGGTTTATTCATTGTTAAGTGTTACAAAAACTTCGGGTCAGAAATAACAAGATGTCTTGAGTCACAAAGATAGATTTAGATGCTTTTACCTACAAAACAATTGTGAAGATAACTAAATTAATTGGTCGTCCACAACAAAAACATTACGATAAAAGTTATTGTTATGTACAGTTTGCTAAATATTAGGCAGAAAGAGATAAAGCGGTGTTTGTAAAGGTCTGTGGAGTCACTGTGGACCCTGTTCTGGTTTAATTAGACATCACTGCATGTTGCCGAGCTGCAGCAGGCCTGGCATGTCGGATTCTGAGCCACAAATTGTGTCGCCTAGACTGCTGCCCTTTCTCCTGTCTCTCTCTTTAATGAGTCTGTACTTTTATATTTATCTCTGCATTCTTGTCCTCGTCCTCAGACCTGGATCCTCAGGAGACTCTGCTCCACTTCTCTGCTCGTCGGGGTCTTTATCGGGTCACTCACTTCCTGCTGCAGCAACCTGGAGCGAGAGAAGCTCTGCGATTGGTCAACAGACAAGGCCACACCCCCTCCGCTGTTGCAGAGCTGAGAGGAAACGAACGCCTCGTCGAGCTCCTCAAACAGTAAGGACTTTCTGTATAACAGGCAGAGGATGTATGTATTTTGGTATATATGATGTACATTGATATAAAATAGTGGTTTTAAAGTTTAGGCATGTTTAACTATCAAAACATAGGGAAAAAGAAGATGATATGAGAGATAAAACTGGGATTCTACTCTGAGTTTCAGTGGACGTTGCCCTACTTTATGCACGTTCTGTATTAGTCTAGCAGATATGTGAATGAATTGTGCTTTTGATGATAAGAACATGAACTTTCACTGTTAGAGCGTGCCTAAGGAAGATTTGTGGCTATAAGGCTAGAGTCAGACCACCTAGGCTCTGGATTCTGGTCGCTAATCCTACATTTTCAAGGATGAGGAATGCAGTGGTACTATTTACAACATGCTATAATGTAGCTAACTTCATGTATCTGGTATTCAGGGAACAAAATACACAGTCAAACCGTTACAATATTTATTATGTATGTAATACATGTTACATAATATATATGTAATATTACAGGTTTTCAACTAAATGCAGAGTTAGTTCTGAAAACACGGTCCATTACAGTATACAACAGTCAAAGGATGTACACTAATATAAAATAGTGGGTTTTAAAGTTTAAGCATGTTTCAAAATCAAAACATGAGAAAAAAGAAGATAATATAAGCGATAAAACTGTGAATGTACTCTGAGTTTCAGTGGACGTTGCCCTACTTTATGTACAAACAGTGTGAAGAGATATGGATTTTTGAAAGATAATGCATGTACGTTGTTGTTGTTGGGTGTTTTTTTGTCATCAACAATTCAATGACACACAAACAATGTCAAACTGAGTTGCTGAACTTCAATTCATCTATAGTTAATACTTTAATTGTCTTTATTGTTTCTGTTTGTTTTAGTGGATGTGCACTGTCTGGTTTGCACTTAATAATTATATATAAATCTCCACAGGTAATTAAAAAACTAAACTTTCTTTCAACTTTCTAACCCAGAAACTGAGCATAATAGGGCCCCTTTAATAGATAACGGTCACACGATGATACAAGACCTACTCTAACGAAGTGTAGACAACAAACAAAAAGTGTCAACAACACACACACTTCTCTGTTGGCAGAAGATTATCTGGAAAGTTAAGTGGCTCAAAAATATAGACTGCCGATTAATTATCTACATGCGGCTCTTAGAGCAGGTCTCCCTTGAAAAAGAGATCAATGATCTCAATGGGATACACCTGGATAAATAAAAGTTTGAAATGAAATGAAATGAAATTAGGGGACACTTGTGTGTTGTGTTCAGGGAACCACAATGCCCATAGGTTTGTATGGCAGGTAGATCCACTAGGATTAACAACCCTACCAAATTTGTATCTTGGAATGTAAAAGGAGTTAATAACCCAAATAAAAGGCAGAGGGTTATGTCCCACTTGCAACAACTAAAGGTTGACATAGCTTTCTTACAAGAAACTCATCTGTGTAATATCATTGTTTATGGTCTCAAACTAAACTGGGTTGGTCAAGTGTTTCATTCCAAGTTCAATGCAAAAGCTAGAGGAACAGCCATATTGATTAACAAGAACATCTCTTTCCACTCGAAGGAAATTATTAGTGACCCTAATGGAAGACATATTATTGTGATTGGGCAGCTTTTTGCAAACCTGGTGATTTTAGTAAATGTTTATGCCCACAATTGGGATGACAGTACAGTTTTTGAGAAACTATTCTTTAAAATACCTAGGATTGACAATGGACATTGCATATGTGTATGTTTTTTCCCTTTATGTTTTCTTAGCCTCCTTGCACTAATTTAATAATGAACAATACTGTATTTGATGCAGCCTATCTTAGCACGTTCACCTGCAGACAGATAGTTGTGGGGAGTTGGTAAACAGAGCGACGTGAAACTATTCAGAAACACAAAAGCCTTTTTATTACTACGTCGGGGGCAACAGGCTTTTTTTTCACGAAACTGTGTCTCAGGACTTCTTAACATTTAACAACCTATTAATGTGTCATACCCACTTAACGGGAAGAAACTCAGCTAACTGACGATATGAATCACTTTTAGCTAAACGAAACACAAGGGTAATACAAAGCCTCTGAATTAGCCCTGAGCGAAAAAATGCTAACGCACTTAGCACAGAACTCACGGTAGAAATACTTTATTACTTATCGGATCTGCACAAACAAGATATCCTATGAAAGCTGAGATTCCACAGATTCTAGAGGTATAATTATCATCACTGCGCGACCAAGACTCAGGGCAGCGAAGGCAAACCAAGACAACACACGATGTAGCTTTACGGAGCCAAAACGGCAAATATGTCTTACCTTTGCTGTTTTCTGATCAAAAGTTGTGTTCAATGGCATTAAAACGATATAAACGCTGCTGAAGGTTAATCCATAGGTTAATCCAATGTGTCTGTCACTTTGAAATGATTACTGATAGTCCATCATTCAATTTTTGTAAAAACCGTAGATTTCATATTAGCTGCTATGAGAGTTACAACCCAGCTTCCAGTTTTGGGCAAACTGCGTGCGCATCACTCTCACTCCTCAATGGTAATGCTTAGATGGATTTAGGAACTTCCCCTCGATTCTATTGGCTCTAGCGGTTCAAAAGAGGTGTCAATCATCAAAATCGACCGAGGGGGGCCAAAGATATGGAAAATCCACCGAAATGACCCCAGAAGTGTTTTTATTTTTCTAAACTCTCTAAAAAGCTCAAATGTCACTTGTTTTGCATCAATCTTGATACAGGGTACTTATTATAGGTTATAGTTTGGATTCCTAAAGCTTTTAGTCTCCGATCCCATCATTCAAGGGTGGTTTTCACTAGAAGTAGCCTAATGTTTTATTTTTGGACGGACACTATAATTTTTTTTTTTTACTATGTTCAATCTGAATTTATTTTAAAATAAAAAAATTCTATATTGATTCTGACTTTTCTACATCCAACTCACAGGTTTATCATTGCTTTGAGAAAAAAGATTATTAATTTACCCCTTTTAGAAGTGAAGATATAGTCATTTGTTCTGGGCATGTCATTTTCGAGCCTGAGCCCTGAAAAACAGGCTCAGGGCTCACAGGTTAACAATGCCTTCTTTCTAGTGAGGTCAGATTCTTCACCTCCCTTTCTAGTGAAACATTAAACTGCGCGGAGAGAAAAACAGCTAAGATTAAAACAGGGCTTCAAGTGGAAATAGACCCTTTTTATGTCTTTTAAGCACTCTACAGAATAGTTTTCACTTAACTGAAAATGAAGATGCCACAAGCTGAAAGACAACTACCACTTAGTAAGCGCGCTCGTTGCCCAGCGTGCACTGAAGCTGCTTTATGACTCCCTCTTTATGTGTTAGTAATTACATCTCCCTCATGAGAAGTGAAGTCACTCGCAGCCTGGCTGGTGACCTCAGCTCTCAGGGCCTCGCGGCGAAAGCAATCCACCCAGGATTACGCAAACAGAGCTGCCTGACTGGGAGGTGTCTCCCCCTTTACTGCACTATCTTTATGAACTGCACATACTTCTACCTTAGAGCGAAGGCAGCAGGGGGAGTGAGGGTTTCTCAGAAAGCTTATTGAGAAGGAGTGGTTTTAAAGTGGAGTGTTTTACGACAGGAGAGGAAAGTAACAGTTCTGGTTGACTTGCCGCCGTGCCTGGAACTTTTGTTTGATTGATTACCAGCTAGAATAAACCTACAGATTTGACCAATGGATTAACCCTTACCACCTCTGGAGGAAAAACAACAATACACGTGGATTATCAGAAGAAAAGGGGCTGATATCACGGTTAAAACCTTCTAAGAAAAGCTTACCGTGTAGGAGTGGTCCTAAAGTAGAGTGTTTTACGACAGGAAAGGAAAGTAGCATATTTGCGCCTTTTTTTTGTACTTGACATCGCCTGATTGATTGATTACCAGCTCGAATAAACCTCTGGAATTGATGATGGACTTACCCTTATCAACTCTGGAAGAAAAACAAAGATACATGTGGATTATCAGAAGAAAGGGGGCTGGCATTGCTGTTAAAACCTTCTCAGATAAGCTTATCGTGTAGGAGTGGTCTTAAAGTTGAGTGTTTTACGACAGGAAAGGAAAGTAACAGTTCTGGTTAACTTTTCTTGTAGTTGACAGCAACCCTGATTGATTGATTACCAGCTAGAATAAACCTCAGGATTTAACCAATGGACTAACCTTACCAACTCTGGAGGAAAACTACAACTCACGTGGATTATCAGAAGAAAAGGGCTGACATTGCTGTTAAAACCGTCTCAGAAAAGCTCATCGAGTAGGAGTGGTCTTAAAGTTGAGAATTTTACGACAGGAGAGGAAAGTAGCATCTTAGCGCCTTTTTTGTACTTGACAGCACCTGATTGATTACCTGCTAGAATGAACCTCAGGATTTGACCAATGGATTAACCCTTACCAACTCTGGAGGTAAACAATAATACATGTGGATTATCAAAAGAAAGGGGGCTGATATCACGGTTAAAACCGTCTCAGAAAAGCTCATCGAGTAGGAGTGGTCTTAAAGTTGAGTATTTTACGACTGGAAAAGGAAAGTAGCATATTTACTTGACAGCGACCCTGATTGATTGACTACCAACCCTAACCCACTCAAAACACAAACAATGCATGCGGATTATCAAAAGAAAGGATGTTTTGTTGTGTGACATCACCATTCAAACCTTCTTTTGAGAACAGTTTTTGCTGTAATCACTCTTCAGGCTGTTCGGGATGATCTAAGTGTTTATTTCCAACAGGGCTGAGACGGACAGAGACACTGAGAGCGTCCAGCCGGTGTGTACGGACGCACGGGTAGTCTGCCACCTCCCCAGGCTGAACACACACACCCTGACGCTAAGGATACACCCCGGCCTCGACCCCCCGACCCTCCAGAGGAGCGTGGAGCAGCTGCTGCACCTGAAACACCATCTCAAGGTGAGTCCCAGCACCCTGCCAGAGGTGTAAAGTAACTGTACCATTTTATGCTACTGTGTACTTCTACTCCACTACAGTTCAGAGGTACATGGTGTACTTTTACTAATCAAGTGTTAAATCAGACTTTAGTTCCACCTGGAGTAAATCCACAAGCTACCCTGCAGTATACAAAGTCATTCAAACTAGCTGCACCTTTACCAGCTTTGAGAACACTTTAATGATCAATCATTATAAAACATATCATATATATTATTCTGAAATGGACCAATCTGCACAATGACTACTTTTACTGTCGCTACTTTAACTATATTTTGATGAGAATACTTTTCTACTTTCACTTGAGGAACATTTTGAATGCAGGACTTTGACTGTAACAGAGTATTCCTACACTCTGGTACTTCTACTTTTACTCAAGTACAGGATCGGAGTACTTCTACTTTTACTCAAGTACAGGATCTGAGTACTTCTACTTTACTAAAGTACACAACCTGAGTACTTCCACTTTTACTCAAGTACAGGATCTGAGTACTTCTACTTTACTAAAGTACACAACCTGAGTACTTCTACTTTTACTAAAGTACCAGATCTGAGTACTTTCCCCCTCTGCACCCTGCCCTTTTTTACCACTCTCTCTCCACTCACTTTATCCAGGAGCTTTGCTGCTGCTGCTAAACATTGTCAGATTGTTTGTCTTTTCTCTGCCCTCATTTGTTTTAACCTTCAAGCTGAGTTTGTCTAACCGGTGGAACACCTTATGCAATCACAGAGTTGGCGATTGATAAGAACTCGAGAGCTGTTGGTTTCTCCGAGGGGGAAAGCTAACATTTATCCTGCTTCTCTTCTGTATTCTGCAGGGGGTTTCTGTACTGGAGCTGCACTTTGATTCTCTGCACACAGCAGCTGAATGTTGTGATGGTGTGGAGGAGATAACCTGTCAGGAGCGACTACAGCTGTCGGAGAGATCGGATACAACAAGCTGGGTGGAAAACTGCTCCGTGGAAAGCAGCAGCAGTGTTGATTGTGGACATGGTGAGACTGGGAGTGCAGAGAGAGACTTGAGTTTGTCTCTGAGCGCTCCAAAGTCAGACACAAGGCCTCACGAGCATGGCCTCGGCCCCCGGGTGTGTCTCCGTTCAAACACTGGGAGAGATTACTGCCAAACGGAGCAGGAGGGAAGAGGGCAGCCTGTGGTTCCCACCCAGAGTTTGAGCAGTGAAGCAGCAGCAGAAGAGGAAAGCCTCACTGTGGGAATCTTTCTACCACCAACTGAAGGCTGTGATAAACAGGCGGAGGAAACTGATAAAGACGACGCTGTGATCTGGGAAGGACAGGAGGTCGAGGAGGGACAGGACAGATCAGAGCAGGAAGCAGAGGAAAGCACAGTTAGAAAGAGGGAGGAGGACACAGAGTCAACAGATCCGATAACGCCCTGTGGAGACGTAAAAACCTCAATCATGGGCCAGTCGCCGTCGTCAGAGGGCTCCGAGGTTTCTGATGCCTCTGACTCTGAAATTAAAGAGTGCTGTGAGGAAGGAGGGACTAATGGGGTCTCTTTAGAGCAGGAAGGGTTAACAGAGCTTGTATCCGACCCCAGTCCAACACTGATAGACGGCGCTGATGTAATCAAGGAGCCTCAATCTGCTCTCTCGATAGAAGGCCTCCACGAGGGGGAACCTCCACCAGACATAAACAGCCTGGAACAAAACCAGGAAACAGCTGGTAGGGATTACGCTTCAGAGCAGCAGCAGGCAACAGAAACTTGTTGTCATTCTGGGAGTGTAACGGCAAGCGAAGGAGAGGTAGACAATGAAGCAGAACCTTCTGGATGCAGCGCTGAAAGTTTGTCAATGGACGATCCTGAGGACACCGCTAATTGCGTGGCTCCTGCTAACTCCATGGAGGATTTACGAGCTGATCCATCACCTGATCTCATCCCCAGCTCCAGTGATACACATGCTGATCAAGTGCCAGAGATGAGCCATGGCATCTCCAGCGATGATGATGATGGTAGTTTCCGATCAGTGGGAAGCTCCACAACGGATATATTCCACCCGTCTCAGGATAATGCTAGTGTGGGGGATCAGGACACAGTTCAAAGTAATGTAGAAGATGTTTCCTCAACAGGATTAAAGATGGAGGATGATTCAAATGATTCAAGAGAAGGTGAAAGCAATGGACCAACCGTGGTTGAGACGGACACTTTGACATTAACGGACTGCAGCCACACTGAGCCAGAATCACAACTTTTACTCAACTTCGAGACAAAAGAGGCGTTGAATCCTGAGGAAAAAGTAGAGGAACTTGCTGCAGAACTTTCCAAAGAGGATCTATTTTTTTCTGAAAGTGGAGACGCTTCGATGACGGTTGATGCCGCCGAACCTGAAGAGGCCACAAACTCTGAATCCAATGCAGAGACTGAGCATTTTGCATCAGAGGACACCAGTAGTGTTTTATTTGAAGCTAGTGCATCTCCTGCAGAAGAAAGTGAAGCAATTAGCTCAAATGACACCAGTGATGCACCTGCAGCTGAAAAGAGTGGAGACGTGCAATCGGGGCAACCCAAACAGGATAATTCAGAGATGACAGCGGATGAAAGGTCACCTGATGAGGGATTAAGGCACTCAGAGGATCAGATCAATGCGTCTTTATCCGACGGTGTCACTCCGCTGAGCAATGAAGCATCCAGTGGACCTGATGCTGAGAATGAGACGACTGGAAATCCTGAGACTCTTGACTCATTGGACGGAGAACCACAAAGCCCCAGCGGTGCACTTCAAGGTGGGCGAACACTGATTTATTTCAGCACCACTTCAGGTTTATTCTAGTTTCACACACCCACATACATCACAGGGCAATACGTTTGTCAAAGTCTTATTTCTAAACAAATATGCTTAATCAGATCCAGTCCTCTTCTGGTGATTAATGGCAATATCTCTGCAAAGCTTAATGCAATGCATCTTGCCATAATAGCCCTCACAGAGGTTTTTGAGCCACATCCTGTTGTGATATATTGCTGTTGTCAATACATCTTTGCTTAGGTTGTTTACCTTTTTTGTGCTAATTGTCTTTCTAATGAGGATTTAGCATTTTTGTATTAAATAAGGGGGTATTTAGGGTTAGGGTTTCATAAAAAAACACAACAAAATGAGACATTAGCACAGTCATGTTGCTACTTCAGTTCATGCAAGTACACTGGAGTACTTAGTGTCTTTAGCCATGTATTATATGTAACACAATTAGACATTAGCACATTCATTTTGCCAAATCAGTTCATGCATGGACACTGGAATACTCAGCGATAGTTTCATATGAGGCTTTAATGAAGCTTTTATACGTTTGATACCTTAGGACACGTATTATACGGTTTTTGTGAAGAGATATTTGCTTGGAATTGTTACTGTTTTGGTGGTTATTGTCTTTTTATTGAGGATTTGAGGATGAACATTAAAGATTAGGGTTACTGCAAAACAAAAATGCAACATCACCACAATCATTTTTCCACTTATGTTCATGCAGGGATACTTAGTGACGTGTTTCATAACAGAAATAATTAGGCGTTTTATATCTTTGATACCTTAGGCCAGGTATAATATGAATTATATTGCTGTTTTGTATATGCTTGCCTAGGTTTTTTTTTCAGTTTTGGTGCTTATCGTCTTTCTAATGAGCATTTAAGGTTAGGGTTACTCAACAAATCGGACATTACCACAATCATTTTGCCAATCAGTTCATACTAGGACAACGGATTACTTAGTGACAGGTTTTGTAACAGGAAATAATGAGGCGTATGTCTTCAATACCTTAAGCCATGTATTATATATAATATGTTGCTGTTGTGAAGATATGTTTGTACTGTTTTGATGATAGTAGTCTTTGTAATGAGGATTTGAGGATGAGCATTTAGGGTTAGGGTTAACCAACTGACGTGATGTTAGGACCTTTATTTTTCCATTTCAGTTCATAAGAGGACAATGGGATACTTAGTGACGTGTTTCATAACAGGAAATAATGAGGCGTTTTATATCTTTGTATTTGTATATCATGTGTTATATTAATTATATTGCTGTTTTGTGTATGTTTGCTTTTTCAGTTTTGGTGCTTTTTGTCTTTCTAATGAGGATTAGAGGGTGAGCATTAAGGGTTAACCAAAAAACCTGACGTTAACACCATTATTTTTCCATTTCAGTTCATAAAAGGACACTGGGATACTTACTGACGTGTTTCATAACATGAAATAATGAGGCGTTTTATATCTTTTGTACCTTAAGGCCATGACAACATTTCCCTTTATATCATATGTTCTCTGTTAGTCTTTGCACTCTCTGGCTTCAGCACACTGTATGTCAGCAAACACAGTCACGTTACGAGCATGTGACCAGGGCTGGAGGCTGGCTTCCCCAAAAACAAACACTCAGGCCAGCTGATGTGAGCGCAGAGCAGAAGTGAGAGTCTCTCCTCTGTCAGTGAACCTTCAGCACTCCTCTGTCGGCAATTTGCACTCATCAGGAGTAATTGTACTACACCCAAGTCCAATAAAGAGAGGTCAAGGGCAAGGCTGTGCGTCACACAGACAGAGAGAGAGAGAGAGAGAGGGGCTGTCATTGTGAACGAGGGGAGATATTTACAGTCTAGCTTCAGGTAGCATCGTAGATCAGAGACAAGCTTTCTCTTGTTTCAGGGTTAAACAGGGGTGTCACAATAGGATGGATGACGTCAGTGATATTTAAAACATGACATATTGATAAACTGTAAACAATGCACACATGATAATATTAGGTAACTATGTTTTGTTTGCTTTTGCACAGTCAGACTCTCTCACCACTTCCCTACACTTGCATTTGAGTTTAATACAAAGACATAAAATAGACCTACATTAAACAGAAGTGCCTTTATGAAAGCAAAATGTATTCGTAAAGAAAGTTTACTGTTAATATGGCGGGAAGAATCTTAAGTGTTTGTAAAAGTCTTGCAGTTAAGGTAAAGCTAAACTGAAATACAAAAAAAAAAGAATTATATTATAATTAATTAAAACATTCCTTAGGAATGATCAACTTTTGAATTGCCACTATCCCAACATCCCAAAAAATGATCAATAAACTTGAATGGCATTTCAGAGGCACAGACCTTCACCAAGACCAGTGATGCATTCAAGTGCTCCTCAAATGGTCCTTTTTCCCAGAGTTGGGAAGTGCTTCTCCAGCAGTGATCCATGCAAGAGCTTTAGGTCTTAATTTGGAAATAACACAGATACTACAAATTCGATGTGTTTAATTGTTCAGAGTATTTAATCACGACATTGTAACTGTTTCTGACATCAGGGGGCGTTAATGTGAATTTTCCCAATCAGGAACACATTTTTCCGATTATCGAGACATCATTTGATTGGCTTATCTTACAAAAGTGAAAAAATAATTAGTTTATCCGCCCCGTGATTCAGATATGCTTCAAAATTGAATGGGTTCTTTCTTGACCCATGCCACACCCTTCCACCAAGTTTCATGTAAATAGAGTCAGTAGGTTTTACGTAATCATCGAACAAACTTATCAATTAATACACAAACCGACCTAAAAATATTTCCAAAGATAGGTCACAAAGATGCATTTGGACAGACTTTTGTCAATAATTATTGTGAAGGAAACATTTTGTGACCGCTATAGTACATGCTTGTGTAAATGGGGATGAGATATCATAAATGAAAATGAAGTAACATGTTTAAATATTGAACCATTTCTAAGTCAAGTTGGAAATAAAGGTTTGGATATTCAATAATATTGGATTCTGGTAGATGCTTAAAAACCCAAGAAAGTCAGAATATCTCCTTTTTTTCGAGGCATTTCTGAGATTTATTTACTTCCTCTACATTTATCAAGTCATATTCACTTAAAACAGGCTTTCTAGATAACTTCTTTAATCCATCAGAGGTAATTATACAGCACCATCAATGTGCAATTCAGATTCTGTGTTTATAATTAAAGAATGATGAATTCATGTAAATGCAAATGGTTATAGCTCCTATGGGAACTTTTTCTTTTAGGGATGTTTTAGTACAGACACAAGCTGCTCCAGTCAAACTCCTCTGCAGTCTAAACTCTTCATTGATTCCTACATTTGGGGCATTTGTTCTGGACTGATTGCATTGTTTTGTGTGCATTTCTCCAGAGGGGGAAGTCATCGTGTCTGAAGAAGCTGTTGTTGCTGCAGGAGAGGAGGATGATGTTCGCTCAGAGGAAACACACAGCTCCACGGTAAGCCTCTGTTTGTCTTCTGATATCAAACTGTGCTCTGTAGGTTTGATTAACAGGAGTGTTCGATGAGTCACTGTTTGCTAAAGTCTTTGAAACGCCCAAAATAACCTTTAGCACGGAGAGGCGGTGACCAAACGGCCAAGTAAACTCTGGATTATTACATGAGCTGAGGTACAATGTGACGGGAAGTTGATTAGACATTGTCCTCCTCATTTTGTCTCGTCAAACACGGCTCACTCTTTCAGAATCAGAATGACTTTATTTGTCCCACAATGGGTGAATCTACACTATTACAACAGCAGAAGTAGTGCAGATAAAGTGAAGACAATAGACTTGCATATCAGAAAATAATTATTATTATTATTACATTATAAAATGGCATTTAAAAACAGTTATTAAAAAGCAAAGAAACATAGAAGAAACATACAAAATACAAAACTATTAATATTTGGCCTTTAAACCATTTGTCTTTTCAATTCCCAGAATTAGGATATTTAAACCTGCTTTTAGATTTTCAGGCATTCATAAAAATGACAGTGCAGAGTGAGATATGAATCGTTCAATTAAAAGCAGCGACACGCATAAATGTCTTCAGCCTGGATTATGAAGTATGCACACGTTATTAATAATACCAAAAAACACACTAAGTACACAAATAAATAGCAGATAAGTACACCATGGTCCAAAAAGGAGCAGTATATTTGTTTTAAAGTTGCATCACTTGCTGCTGCATTGCAATGCCATGAATGGGATTGTGTGTCTTATTTATTTAGGAACCACAAAATAAACATGAGTGCACGAAAGATATCAAGATTTATTCTGTCCTGCATCCAAGAAACATTTTGGATGCAGGACTTTTACTGTAACAGAGTATTCCTACACTCTGATACTTCTACTTTTACTCAAGTACAAGATCTGACTACTTCTACTTTTACTCAAATAAAATATCTGAGTACTTCTACTTTTACTCAAGTACAAGACCTGAGTACTTCTGCTTTTACTCAAGCACAAGATCTGAGTACTTCTACTTTTACTCAAGTACAAGATCTGAGTACTTCTACTTTTACTCAAGTACAAGATCTGAATACTTCTACTTTTACTCAAGTACAAGATCTGAGTACTTCTACTTTTACTCAAGTACAAGATCTGAGTACTTCTACTTTTACTCAAGAACAAGACCTGAGTACTTCTACTTTTACTCAAGTACAAGACCTGACTACTTCTACTTTTACTCAAGTACAAGATCTGAGTACTTCTACTTTTACTAAACTACAATATCTGATTCCTTCTACTTTTACTCAAGTACAAGACCTGAGTACTTCTGCTTTTACTCAAGTACAAGACCTGAGTACTTCTACTTTTACTCAAGTACAAGATCTGAGTACTTCTACTTTTACTCAAGCACAAAACCTGATTACTTTTACTCATGTACAATACCTGAATACTTCTACTTTTAAGTACAAGACCTGAATACTTCTACTTTTAAGTACAATATCTGAGTACTCCTGCCTCCTCTGGAGTGTTTTTCTTCAGTGAATGTCCTCGCTGTGTCTCATGACGTTCAGACGAGGCTCTGCAGCGAATTGTTGCTGACGGACAGATTCCTCTCAGGATTATTCCTGTTCTGCGGTCGGGCTTCAGGCTTGTTTTGAGCTCCAGATGTTGGCCTGATGTTTCTGCAGGAGGTCGCCAGAAGAGGGCGCTGCAGCCTCAGAGCTTTCCCTCTTTTAATGACCTGCCATCTGATCCTGCTGAGGTCGCCTGTAACTCCTCTGATAAACAGGCAATTTAGACATTTAGAGTAATAATGCTGGTGTTAAACTGTAGTGAGGAATGACAAAGTAAAGACAACGTGGAGATGCATCCTCAGAGCTTATTATAAGAAGAAGATATACTTTATTAATCCCTCACAAGGACATTTCTTTGCACACATTTCTACACAAAGGGAGGATATGCACAACACAGAGGATAAACATGCACAAACACAACCACATGCATATAGGAGAGGTCTTATTATCTATATAGTGAAGAATGACAAAGTGGAGCTGCATCCTCAGAGCTTATTATAAGTATTTTAGTTACATTGCATTTAGCTGACGCTTTTATCCAAAGCGACTTACAATAAGTGCATCCGACCAAGAAGATACAAACTTGAAGAAAACAGAATCATATAAGTACATTAGGTTTCATAGAGCCAACACATTTTTGCTACAAGTGTTACTCAAGTGCTACTCAACTGGCTTTAGATAAGCCCGTGCTTTGTTAGTATATAAGTGCTTAGTTAGTATATAAGTGCTTAATTAATATATAAGTGCTTTGTTAGTATATAAGTGCTTTGTTAGTATATGATTGCTTAGTTAGTATATAAGTGCTTTGTTAGTATATAAGTGCTTAATTAATATATAAGTGCTTTGTTAGTATATAAGTGCTTTGTTAGTATATGATTGCTTTGTTAGTATATAAGTGCTTTGATAATAATTATATCGCTCAAAGTGGAGTCGAAAGAGATGAGTTTTCAGTCTGCGCCGGAAGATGTGTAAGCTTTCTGCTGTCCTGATGTCAATGGGGAGCTCATTCCACCATTTTGGAGCCAGGATAACAAACCAACGTGTTTTTGCTGATGGGAACTTGGGTCCCCCTCGCAGTGCGGGTGCAGCGAGCCGTTTGGCCGATGCAGAGCGGAGTGCACGTGCTGGGGTGTATGGTTTAACCATGTCTTGGATGTAGGAAGGGCCAGATCCATTCACAGCATGGTACGCAAGTACCAGTGTCTTGAAGTGGATTCTAGCAGTTACTGGAAGCCAGTGAAGGGAGCGGAGGAGCGGCGTGGTGTGGGAGAATGTAGGAAGGTTGAAGACCAGACGAGCCGCTGCATTCTGGAAGAGCTGCAGAGGTCGGATGGCACATGCAGGTAGACCAGACAGGAGGGAGTTGCAGTAGTCAAGGCGTAAGATGACGAGAGCCTGGACCAGAAGGTGCGTCGCTTTCTGTGTCAGGAGGGGACGTATCCTCCTGATGTTGTACAGAGTGTATCTGCAGCAGCGGGTTGTAGCAGCGATGTTTGCAGTGAAGGACAGGTTGTTATCTAGGGTCACACCCAGATTCCTTGCAGTCTGAGTCGGGGAAACAACAGAGGTGCCGATGTTGATTGTTAGGTCAAGAGTGGGACAATCTTTTCCCGGAAGAAAAAGCAGTTCAGTCTTGTCAAGGTTGAGCTTGAAAAAAAATCTCAAATAGAAATAAAATATCATTCAAAAAGTAGAAAATAAACATGTTGAAATACAGATTTAAAGTAAACAAAATATAAAGCAGGATATTATATATATTAAGCGTGTAAGGAATGGAATGTTAAATATTACATTGAAAATACATGTAAAATGTACAGTGTCATGTTATTCATGTCATCACATTTTTGGGTTGATTCCCCAAAACGTACATTTAGGTAATGCCTCCTTTCTGTATTTAATCTTGTCAATTCAAGAGAACATACAATACCAACAAATATAGTTGAAGACCTGAGGAAATGTCATTGTGATATCCATTAGTTTCACCTGTGATGTCAGCACTAGTTACATACGTTACATCTGCCAGTATTATAATGAATGCCACTAACAATATATAGGTAATAAAGTGCGGAGAGAACATGGTGGTAATCTAACCTTTGGTTGTTAAAGACAGGGCTATGAGGAGGAGAGCGTAGAAGTGTGTGTGTGTGTGTGTGTGTGTGTGTGTGTGTGTGTGTGTGTGTGTGGTGTGTGTGTGTGTGTGGTGTGTGTGTGTGTGTGGTGTGTGTGTGGTGTGGTGTGTGTGTGTGTGTGTGTGTGTGTGTGTGTGTGTGTGTGTGTGTGTGTGTGTGTGTGTGTGTGTGTGTGTGTGTGTGTGTGTGTGTGTGTGTGTGTGTGTGTGTGTGTGTGTGTGTGTGTGTGTGTGTGTGTCTGACTTTTTTTGACGTGGCTGATTTTGTCCCTATTACTAAAAAAAAAAAAAAAAATTGTAAAACTGGATTCGAAAAAAAGCTTGCAACAAGAAATGTGAACTGAAACATTAAAACACTTTGAAAAATGTTTATTTGCACATTAGGAAAACATAAGATGTAATGTGAATACAGAAGAACTGAACGTACATTGTTATCAACTAAATAACACTTTGCTCAGTCATTTTAAAATGCCCACAAATCCTGCCTGTACTGATCAGTAACTTTAAACGTTTCTTATAGTCTCCTGCTTTTCTAGTTATTATCGACTCCCAGTGACGCCGATGCGAATCAGCCAAACCATTGCAAGTGCCGGTGCATTAGTCATTATGTTCATGCATCGTCGCACCTAACCGGAGTTCATTAGTAATATGTCCTGTCGTAAACCTTAACGATGTTTCCCAAAGATATGGCTGCTTTTTGTTTTACTTCGTGCAGGAAAAGGATAACATATTGACATGACAGTATGACTAGATGGCAAGCTTATGTCATGTAAAAGAAACACATTCAAAAGAAAACAATATTTTATGGGAGAAGAGCGCGAGAGAGTGCAAAGGGATGAGTCAGGAGAGAAATTCAGAGGAAACAGTGAACCAAAAAAGGAAAATATAGATATACATTTTACAAATTAAATATATAAAAAGATGTCATTAAATACATAATGAAAATATATATATAACACAATTGATAAAGTACTAAATAAAAGATAACATAAAAAATATATAATTAAAATACAACTATTTTGACAGGATAAGAAAGAGAGAGAGGGAGAGGGAGAGCATGTGTAAGGAGAGAAGTTAAGAGGCAACAGAGGGAAAGAAAGAAAGAGGGGGGAGGGAAGAGGAGAAGGAGGGAGGGAAGAGGAGAAGGAAAGATGAAAGGGTAGAGGAGAAGGAAAGAGGGGGAGGGAAGAGGAGAAGGAGGGAGGGAAGAGGAGAAGGAAAGGGGGAGGGAAGAGGAGAAGGGGGAGGGAAGAGGAGGGAGCAGCGCTGAGGTCTTCAGACTCCAGATGTGAAGCTTAGCATTCAGCCTCGGCTCCTCAACAGTTCCTGCTGGATTTTCTGCTCTTTACCAAAATCTGCTGTGGATATATAAAAGGCACGATGTACGAGAGACACAAGCGGAGGTACAGCCTGCGAGCCAAGGGAGAGAGAACTGTAGACGTGGTTCTGCTAAAGGTAGGAGACCTAAACTCACTTTGGAGGAGGGAGAAAAGTTAATAACAGTCATTGAAGAGAGGCTTCGGAAAACACACAAGTGCCTCAAACTGAGAAATAAGATGGAAGCAGGATTGAAATTACAGAGTTTTATGAAGTGATTTAGCAGACAGATTGTGTTAAAGCTGCCCAGAAGTCCTTTTCTGAAGTTAATCACAACCGTCCCAAAGTGCTTCAACATGTTTTTCTGCAAACCTGTGGATGTTGTGACGGGTCGAGCTGTGTTGCACCCTGGGAGATGATTACATGGTGTGTTGATGGTGGCCTGCAGACACAAAGTGCTGATTATCTCGGGGTGGAGTGTGGTTTCTGACATGCTGCATGTAAAGCCTGCTCTGTTTCCATCTCTGAGGAATAACTGTGTGAAACTTAACGAGGCTCGGACACTTTGGGGCCTTTTTTACGGGACCCCTTTGCTCAGGATTTGCAGGACTATAAGTGAAAAACTAAAACGCTAAAACAGAGTCCCGTGATGTTCTTGCACAGTTGGGACATTTCTCTCTTTGTCTCAGAGGTGCTGTTACTGTAGAGTAAAGGTGAACTAGGTTTTCTTTAAAATGTCTAAACTGGGTTTTTACAGCACCCAAAAGTGCTATTTAAAGCCTAAATATATGTGACCTTTCATACCATTTCAACACCTTCTGGGAGTTTCCTTAAGGACCACAGTTTGTCCCGTTAGTTGTTGGTAAATGTGTTTTTAATCGGCGGTAATGGACCTGCTCCAAATGCGCTTTTGCAGGTAATTAAGTTCATTATGGGATCAGATGTTTATGAGTACAGATGCTTCTGGAAAATATCTATAGACGCAGAACCCATTCAGTTAGCTAGGTGTTGCATATCTGATTTCAGCCTCCACTCATCCAGACATGATACTATGATGCTCCTTATGAAATGCTTTGTTTACATGCTGCTGGAGCACAACAACGTTACCAATTTAGGATCAATAAAGTACATCTAAAGGTATCAAGTAAAGCTATATCTAATTTAATCTAGCAGCAAGACTTTAACGATGAAATAGTCAGCCTGTTTGTACCAAAATAGTAAATACATTGTAGAAACATTTAATGTCTATATCCTGAAAAATGTCAGATATTCATGCTCCCTCAGGATGAATCATGATACTTTGCAAAGAGTGATGCTGTTTTTAGCGTTTGACGTCTTGTGAGTCTTGTTTTGTTTGTTGCATCACAGGGAAGTCACGTGACCCTCACACACACTTGTGATTCTCTGTGTGTGTGTCACAGTGTTTGTATGTCTGTGAACACACACTCTGTCCCCGCCAAAGCATCCCAACCATGCGAGATGCAGACATGAGACTTTTAAAGGTGTTTGGTTGAAATCAAACTAAAGGCTGAGTCTGGAGATGGTTGTAGTCCAAATAAAGATGCTGAAAGTGGGGGGGTGCGAAGTGTAATTTTGCATTGTGGCTGGAGTGATGGTCTTCAGTTGAGTATTTCCTCATTAGAAGCGTGGCCTGTTCTGCGCAGATTATTGATGCACATTTGTGATAAATAAATTGGCTTTACTTGACGTGACTTGATATAAAGAGCGGGAAAACTGGACTAGAATCTGGACAAAATGAGCGAGGGTCAAAAGTCAGAGAGTAGCGTTTCCTGTACAGATTTTATAGCCCCTTGATACAAATGTGTGATATTTAGGTGTATAAACAAAATGTGCTTTACTTGATGATATGTAAAGAGCTAATGACTCAAAACAGTTAAAGAGGACACATTATGTTCATTTTAGGTTGATATCAGTATGTAGTGTCTCTACTTTAAAGAGTCCTCTCCTGCTGATGTTCAGGTGTATATCAGTATGTAGTGCCTCTACTTTAAAGAGTCCTCTCCTGCTGATGTTCAGGTGTATATCAGTATGTAGTGTCTCTACTTTAAAGAGTCCTCTCCTGCTGATGTTCAGGTGTATTCGTATGTAGTGTCTCTACTTTAAAGAGTCCTCTCCTGCTGATGTTCAGGTGTATATCAGTATGTAGTGTCTCTACTTTAAAGAGTCCTCTCCTGCTGATGTTCAGGTGTATATCAGTATGTAGTGTCTCTACTTTAAAGAGTCCTCTCCTCCTGATATTCAGGTGTATATCAGTATGTAGTGTCTCTACTTTAAAGAGTCCTCTCCTGCTGATGTTCAGGTGTGTATCAGTATGTAGTGCCTCTACTTTAAAGAGTCCTCTCCTGCTGATGTTCAGGTGTATATCAGTATGTAGTGTCTCTACTTTAAAGAGTCCTCTCCTGCTGATGTTCAGGTGTATATCAGTATGTAGTGTCTCTACTTTAAAGAGTCCTCTCCTGCTGATGTTCAGGTGTATATCAGTATGTAGTGTCTCTACTTTAAAGAGTCCTCTCCTGCTGATGTTCAGGTGTATATCAGTATGTAGTGTCTCTACTTTAAAGAGTCCTCTCCTCCTGATATTCAGGTGTATATCAGTATGTAGTGTCTCTACTTTAAAGAGTCCTCTCCTGCTGATGTTCAGGTGTGTATCAGTATGTAGTGTCTCTACTTTAAAGAGTCCTCTCCTTCTGATGTTCAGGTGTATATCAGTATGTAGTGTCTCTACTTTAAAGAGTCCTCTCCTCCTGATGTTCAGGTGTATATCAGTATGTAGTGTCTCTACTTTAAAGAGTCCTCTCCTGCTGATGTTCAGGTGTATATCAGTATGTAGTGTCTCTACTTTAAAGAGCACTCTCCTGCTGATGTTCAGGTGTATATCAGTATGTAGTGTCTCTACTTTAAAGAGTCCTCTCCTGCTGATGTTCAGGTATATATCAGTATGTAGTGTCTCTACTTTAAAGAGTCCTCTCCTGCTGATGTTCAGGTGTATATCAGTATGTAGTGTCTCTACTTTAAAGAGTCCTCTCCTGCTGATGTTCAGGTGTATATCAGTATGTAGTGTCTCTACTTTAAAGAGTCCTCTCCTGCTGATGTTCAGGTG
>CM062264.1:38933159-38968159 GCA_031216635.1 Dissostichus eleginoides | reverse complement strand
GACTCTTTAAAGTAGAGACACTACATACTGATATACACCTGAACATCAGCAGGAGAGGACTCTTTAAAGTAGAGACACTACATACTGATATACACCTGAACATCAGCAGGAGAGGACTCTTTAAAGTAGAGACACTACATACTGATATACACCTGAACATCAGCAGGAGAGGACTCTTTAAAGTAGAGACACTACATACTGATATACACCTGAAAATCAGCAGGAGAGGACTCTTTAAAGTAGAGACACTACATACTGATACACCTGAACATCAGCAGGAGAGGACTCTTTAAAGTAGAGACACTACATACTGATATACACCTGAACATCAGCAGGAGAGGACTCTTTAAAGTAGAGACACTACATACTGATATACACCTGAACATCTGCAGGAGAGGACTCTTTCAAGTAGAGACACTACATACTGATATACACCTGAACATCAGCAGGAGAGGACTCTTTAAAGTAGAGACACTACATACTGATATACACCTGAACATCAGCAGGAGAGGACTCTTTAAAGTAGAGACACTACATACTGATATACACCTGAACATCAGCAGGAGAGGACTCTTTAAAGTAGAGGCACTACATCCTAATCTCAACCTAAAATGAACATAATAGGGCCCCTTTAAAGTGCCTTAAAGTGCTATCCACCTTAAAAGAAAAACATATTTTCAGGGTTTCTGCTCAAGAGAATCGGCTTAAAAATCTGTCATTTGTGTTTTTAAGTTAACTCTGGTTGTATTAAGGGACACATTGAAAATGAAAGAGCATCATTGTAATCTACAAGTCATTCATTTAGTTCATTAAAACACACTGACATTCATTAAAGTCTCTGTTAGCCTCACATTCAGAGCTGTCAGTCAAATCTGCACAGCTTCAGCCAAACTGTCGAAGCTTTTGTTCTGCCTGCAAAGAGGGGTGTAGCTCACACATACCACACACACACACACACACCACACACACACACACACACACACACACACACACACACACACACAGCTGTTCTATAGACACTCAGACCACAGAGGAAGCTGAGCCCCAGCATTGTGTGTTTACAGCCAACTACAGATCTCTGACTGACAGTGTGTGTGTGTGTGTTTGAGTTGATGTCAGTGTAAATGTGAAGGTTTTAACAAGTTAGATCTTCTTCCAAACACGTCCTCCAGGCGCTGAATGCTCTTAAGTCTGCTGTTTTCTGTCTTTTTTCTTATCATCGCCTCTCATCCTGTGCACGGCGCAACACTTCCTAAACGCCACGCTGCTCTGCATCATTATTTCTTCTTTGTGGGTGACGGTCACATGTTGCTGAGGCTGATTCAGTGTCTTCCTGTTTCTCTGTAGATCCACCGAGACAGAGAGGCGTCGTTTCATCAGCCGTGCAACACTCAACTCTCAGGTAAGAGCTTCTCTCAGCCGCTAATGATCCAGCCTCTCCTTTCCTGCTGGGGTGTGTGTTCAAGAGGTTTATTTCCTGCATGTTTCTGAGCTTTATTCATTGATTTTTGAGTCACTCTGCAAGGTAGCTTTACCATCAGAGACAAATGTAGAAGTTGGTCATTCATGCATGTACTGTAAGAAGTTGTGTCCTTTTGCCTAAGAAGCTCTTTTGTTTGAAGTTAAAGCAAGTAGTTTGAGTCTGGTTGAAGTGTGAGTACCAAAAAGGAAAAGCGCTTTTTCATCCTTCAAGGGATTTCTACTGTAAAAGCAGCTTAACAGCCTCTGTCTGCTTTTCTTTTTCTACACAAAAGAGGAAATTGAGACCATCAGACATTACTTAGTTGGTCTAAAAGTCAAGACTTCCCAAAGCCAGATACTGATGTTTTTGGAGTGATCCTCTGACAGTCTTTTGGGTTTTTATGTAATGTCTTAGGTTGTTTGGTCAGCTCAAGTATTCCATATCTGAGGTTTTGAACAGCTCGTAAACCACGTTGCTTTAAAACAGTGAGTGGTTACTAATGTTAAAAGCAAACACAGGGTGAAGAGTTGATGGTACGGCGTAACGGCGTGTGGCGCAGTGGATTTGTGCGTAGGTGTTAGGATCAGGGCAGCACAGGTTCAAACCCCACTGCAGTCAGCATGTCGTTGTGTCCCTGGGCAAGACACTTCACCCCAAATTGCTCCTGTGGGGATTGTCCACAGCATTGAGTATGTAAGTCTAACAAGTAACATGTAATAATGTAATGCTAAATGTGATGATTAAAAGCACATTTAAGAAACACTTTTTTACAAGAGCTTACTAAAAGGGAAGTAGGTCATCATTTAGTTTGGGTAAAAGAAAACAAAACAACTTCAGAGTGTGAAAGTGATTGTATTAAAGGTTGTGAGTGAGGGTTTTGAGCATTAGTGGAGCTGTAAAGCATCCTCTAATGAGAGTTTGTATGTAACGCTCAAACAAAATATCATTGCGTGGATACAAGCAACAAGTATTGAGATGATGTTAGGCAATGTTCTGCCAACTCCACAGTGCTGGTAACAGTTGGTGGTCTTCCAGTTGACCCTTTTTGTGTTTTGGTCGACCTTACAGCGTTTTAGGAAGTGACCCGACAGCTATTTATGTTAGTGGTGTCTCAGAGAGAGGTGCAGTGATGATGTCTTTGTGTTGACCGGGAAGTTAGCATCGCAAGACCTCCCTCGATAAAAAACGAATGAGATTTTCCATTTGAGTTTGGACTATTGCAGAAAGAAAAAGCTAAGGTAATATTAATAACGAACTACATCAGGGTCGAATGACTGGGTATCAGCTAAAGGTGAACTCGTGTCAATGCGATGACGCTTAGTCGTCTCATTTTGACACTGATTAGCAACCACCGTTTTTATGACACAGATGTTCCAGACATGGGTTTTTTACTTACGCATTTAAGTCGTGGAACACAACGTGAACTTCTCCTAAACTTGTGTTAACCACAGACCATATTTCAGGCTTCTAACCACAAACACTTAAACAAAAGGTATTGTCTTTGAGACGAGGGAACTGGAAGTGGTGTAATGCAAAGTCATTTCTTGGTTTTAGGACTTGTTACCGCACCAATCTATACTTTTGTGATAAGAGATGTGACGTTAGCTTAGCAGCGATGCTAGCTCGAGTTTAAGCTAACCTTACGATCTCATAGTTAAACACTTCAAAACATTACCCTGGCTTTTTATGTTTTTCTCACAAGCATCTTGTCTTCCACCTGGTGTAAACGTTATAGTTTCAATGTTATCAGTTATTGTCTTTGTTTCCATTTCGTTTGTGTTTTTAAAATGTATTTTAGTGCTTAAAATGACCAAAAGCAGTTCAGATACTTCCTTAAGTAACCTCTATGTACTCAGTTCTTCAAGGTACCTTTATCTCAGATCGAACACGGCGTTTATGTGCTTTACAAGATCAACCCTTGTCTTTTTCTATCCTCTTTTTATTTGTCAAGTTGTGTTGCCCTTCCCCTTCTGCAAAGTAGCCAAAATGGCGACAATTGGCATTTTGTTTTGTACGTTTTCAGTCATTAACCAATAGAAATGTTAAGTGTGAGCTCATTGTGGAGCTATATGTAAGCATTTAGGAGATTAACAAAGGAATTAGGCTTTTTCTCTTCAGGGCATGAATGTTTTTACTCTATTTCCTGGCAATCAATCCAAAAGCTGTTGAGATATTTCCATCTAAATGAGTGGTGGACCGATCGACCGAGAGTCACGCTGCTAGTTTTCTAAAAACAACATCAGCTCATTGCAGTAAACAGAATATTGTTGCAGCTGTCGGGATTCATCACTCAGTATATGGGTACTGACTGTGGAACATCTCTATTAAGGGAGGAACAGAAACAAGACTCTGCGACCTCTTTAAAATGAGTGAGTCTGCGGGGAGACCGCTGTCAATAAAACTCCACCGACAGATCGATGCTGCCTTTTATCTGCGGGGGAAAACAGATTAAACATCAGTCCGTCTGATAGAGATAAACAACGGATGAGGTTGACGTAAAACAGAGGAACAAAGCAGTGTCAAACTATAATAAAAGCGTCACGGGAGAGGAGGGATTTCCTCTGCTGCAGCTGGGAGGAGCTGACATCACTTCCTTTTTGGTGGAAATCTCTCTATCTCTTCCTCTCTTTCGGCAGGAAACGGCTTGACTGTCTTTTAAATCTCTATTCCACCGTTCACTCCTAGAAAACAATACAACTCCCACATGAGACAGCAAGATGTGGCGTACTTCTGTGCTTATATATTTGTGCATTAGTGCATCCCAATGCATCGTAAAGTGGCCAAATGCACTCTTAATACCCAGAGGTTGTACCCATAACGTTCAAAAACAACATATATTGTAAATAAACTATTATATCAATTTAAACCAACACAAAGGACATCAAAATATAGGTTATGATGTGAACCAGTCCAATCTTTATTAGTGCTCTATGTTGTCATTATTAGTTATAGTCTGTGCAAATAAATGACAACCAAACATATCAAACATTAATATTATTGTTTTCTACAAAGAGATACGAAACTCCGCTGTACTCTGCACCGATATGTAACGCCCTGTTTTCAGGAAAACATATAAGAAGAGACATTTTCTAAGAAAGTTTCCCTCATTCATTTCATTCTTGTGTTAAGATCTTTAGAAGATCTGGGAAATTCAAAATGCTCCATCTTTTGAAATGCAATCGTTCTTCACCAAAGAACCAATACATAATTTGACTCAGAAATACATAGAGGGGCCATCTTTAATAAATGAATAAGGACCGAGAGCTGTGGGTCGATTGCTTCGGTGAAAACAAAGAAATAAAACTGCAGCTGAGGCTCCAGAAGGTGACTCTAATTATCCAAAGTCCAGGCAGGAACGTTGTTTTGTTCATTAATCGGCGATTATCCAATATCCAACATATACAACAATGTTGTGCTTTCCCTGTTAAAAAAACATATGCTAGTGCTGGTGCCCAACACTGCCTCAAAAACAGCATAAAAAATGACTTTAATTAACTTAAAGGTGGGGTGGGTAATTTTGGAGAAACCAGCTCGAGTGCGCTAGAATTTGAAAATACACAGCCGGAACAAATCTGCCACTTCCTTACAGAGCCCCTCCTCCAACTCACACGGACGCGCACATGACCAATGAGGGCACGAGATAAGTTTGTGCACAGATGGAAGGCTGACAGGCAGGTAGGCCATCCAGTTATTTTAGCCGGGCCGGCTCAGATGATTGGTCGTGCTTTTTACAGCGCCACGGCTTCCACAGATGACATGTTTTTAATGTATTTATTGTCAAAGCATTTAATATATTCATTGCTATCGGGATGGGATGGCATGGCATGGCATGGCATGGCAAGGCAAGGCAAGGCAAGGCAAGGCAAGGCAAGGCAAGGCAGCACAGATCATGAAATAAAATAAATAAACACAGCAGGTACAGAATACATGACTAAAAGGCATACAGTGGTGTGAGTATGAGCAGCTCAATTAAAAGCAGCAGCAAATAGATGCGTTTTTAGTCTGTATTTAAAAATAGGAAGTGTTTCAGCGGACGTGCACGATTCGGGCAGTTTGTTCCAGATAGTTGGGGCATAATAACTAAAAGCTGCTTTTCCATGTTTAGTTGTTATTCTCGGAACAGAGAGCAGACCCGACCCAGAGGACCTGAGACTCCTGGATGCTTCATAGTGATGGAGGAGGTCGTCTATATACCTCGGTCCTAAGCCATTTAGTGATTTAAAAACTAGCAGTAGTATTTTAAAGTCAATTCTTTGGTCGACTGGAAGCCAGTGTAACGACTTCAGAACCGGACTGATGTGATCCACGTTTCTAGTGTCAGTGAGGACTCGAGCAGCAGCGTTCTGAATCAGCTGCAGCTTTCTGATGGATTGTTTTGTCAGCCCTGTGAATACACTAATTCATTAATTAATTAGTTAGCATTCCATGGAATATAACAAAAAGTGTTTCTGAAATAAATTACATACCCCACCTTTAAGTAATACTAAATGTACAATGAACAAATACAGCAAGAAAATAAATGTTAAACTATTACATAATATACATTAATGTATAGCATCACATTTTGGCTGTACAGGTGTCAAAATCACCCAGTGCCCAACGCTGCCTTTAAAATAAAGCATAACAAATTACTTTAAATCACTACAATTATAATAAATGTACTATGAACAAAAACAGCAAGTAAAATACATTAATGTATAGCTCCATGAGTATATATTGTGCAAATATTGGCTGTACAAAGCACTGAAAAGACAACAGAGAATGGCCAATTAATCGAAATCACAACATGGACCAGTGCTTCTTTCATTACATTACATGTTACATGTTAGACGCTTTTATCCAAAGCGACTTAAATACTCAATACTGTGGACGATCCCCTCAGGAGCAGTTTGGGGTGAAGTGTCTCAGGGACACAACGACATGCTGACTGCAGTGGGGTTTGAACCTGTGCTCCCCTGATCCCAACACCAACGTACAACCCACTGCGCCACACGCCTTTCATTAGATTTCATTACACTTCCTCATCAGAAAACACATCGCAAGAACAATTTCAGTCAATGAATAACCGCGCAGCTCAAACTGATTAACAGAGAAGGCTTTGTATTGTCTTTGGTGTAAAATGGAATATAATATATCTGGTTTCTGTGTTTTTCGGAGGCCGCAGTGAGCGGGTGTTTCACTGTCTGTCTTCCCCCTGCAGAGAGTTATGGTTCTGCTCTAAAGTGCAGTTTGTAAAGCTGCATGATACCTCATTTATTTTGGGTGAAGTCCGACTCAAAACCCCTCATTCATACCGGAGGAGACACGCTGGGTGTGCCTCTGATTTCAGGTCAGAAATGATACGGTGAAAAGAGAGGAAAACAATTTACAGCCTGGTTAAGAAGTGTGTTTTCTACAACCGGCGCATGGAAGACAGCAGATTTCTATTTGATATTTTAGGGGAACATAGCTTTATTTCAGCAGCTTTTGGATGATAAGTAACAACAAAAAAAAACATTTTATTATAGTTGTTTAATGTTGTGAATTTGGGTTATGATTAAATATACTTTATTGATCCCATATGTGGATTTTTAGCATAAACATATGATGAAATCAAATATAAGAAATTAAAGAAACAAGAAATATATACAATAAACAATATGAAAACATAGAAAAATAAATAAGAATAGACTATAATAGATATGTTTAATGAAATAAACACTATAAACATGAATTATATAGGTCAGCAAAGTAGTTGCAGGTCAACATTTTAATTTCAATGCAAGGATGTGGTGTGTGGATACATGTTAAACCTGAAATGTAACCAAAACACAACAACATCCAACCACTGACTCATCAGAGGACTGTACACCTGTTCTGTGTGTGTGTGTGTGTGTGTGTGTGTGTGTGTGTGTGTGTGTGTGTGTGTGTGTGTGTGTGTGTGTGTGTGTGTGTGTGTGTGTGTGTGTGTGTGTGTGTGTGTGTGTGTGTGTGTGTGTGTGTGTGTGTGTGTGTGTGTGTGTGTGTGTGTGTGTGTGTGTGTGTGTGTGTGTGTGTGTGTGTGTGTGTGTGTGTGTGTGTGTGTGTGTGTGAAACAGATGAAGACAGCTGTCAAAGCTCACAGTCCCCTGCTAGTTTTAGTAGACATGTGTGAGGGGGTGGAGTCCGACACAAATCTCCCAGAATCCACTCCTTCTGTCACCCCCATTTACAACTCCCCCCTACACACACACACACACCCTTGTCATTGACATTGTGGGATTCTCCTGGGCTTGTGACTTTAGAAAATATGAGGAACAAAGCGTGCAACTTCCAGGACTCAGTGAAGGTTGAGCTCTGCGACACTAAGGTCTAAGGTCAGTGTAGTTTCATGTTTGGACTGTTTTATGTACACTGAGTCAATTTTAAAATACCCTCCATATGACATCACCCTCTTTGAGGCTGTTTGCACTTCTACTGTTCAGGGATTGGCTCTGTCATTATTTGGCATGTAGAAATGTAATCACTGAAATGTATTTCTGGAAGAAGCCCTTTTTGGTAGTTTTCCCTTTACTGTAGTGTGTTAAATAGGTTTTTAGTGCATGTAAATGGCCTGCAAAGGCTAAAATCCCTGTGTTCCCTACTCTTTAAAGTAGAGACACTAAATACTGATATACACCTGAACATCAGCAGGAGAGGACTCTTTAAAGTAGAGACACTACATACTGATATACACCTGAACATCAGCAGGAGAGGACTCTTTAAAGTAGAGACACTACATACTGATATACACCTGAACATCAGCAGGAGAGGACTCTTTAAAGTAGAGACACTACATACTGATATACACCTGAACATCAGCAGGAGAGGACTCTTTAAAGTAGAGACACTACATACTGATATACACCTGAACATCAGCAGGAGAGGACTCTTTAAAGTAGAGACACTACATACTGATATACACCTGAACATCAGCAGGAGAGGACTCTTTAAAGTAGAGACACTACATACTGATATACACCTGAACATCAGCAGGAGAGGACTCTTTAAAGTGGAGACACCACATACTGATATACACCTGAACATCAGCAGGAGAGGACTCTTTAAAGTGGAGACACTACATACTGATATACACCTGAACATCAGCAGAATATGTCCTCTTTAATAAGACTTAATCCGCTGACACCATTGATTACAAACATCTGAATTGCGTATCAGCCAGTTTTTCAGTTATTAGACATCTTTCGTATTTTATTGCATCAGATATGAGTAACACTTTGAAACACTTCAATCAAATGACGGCTGATTACTCTCATCCTCCCGGGCGGAGAGTGTGTTAATGGAGGAAATCAACTGCTTAATATCTGGATAAACAGATGTTAATTTGACTGCAGAAGATGCCATGCTTGAGAGCTGCTGATTGGGCTGGGAAATAATGCTTCTTGATTGTTTATCTTTTTTAAATGGAATAATATCGTGTTGGAATCATATATTTGGATGTCAAAATCAGGTCCTAAGAAGTTACTCAAACTTCTTAGAAAAGTCTGATGTGAAATATATAGAAGTAAAACCTTTTGAAATGTGTGGTTTCCGTCAGAGTCATTTCTCAAGTGATTGCTCATGTCCCTGACTTGATGCAAACCCCCTTTGCTGTCATGCACATTCAGCAGAAATCAGTCAATCAGCTGCAGGAAGTCTGTCCCCCCTCGTTTGTTATTACAGTGAAACAGACCTCTACTAAATGAGGGTTTCTGTCATTGACTCCTCCCAACAAAACCCTTTTTCCAATCCCCCCCCCCCCCCCCCGCTCTCCTCAGGAGCAGCTGATCGCTCACGATTCCTCCAGTTCCCACTCCCTGTGTTCAGAGGTTGCATTTGTTTCGTGCAAACCTTCACCATCTGCGGGCAAACCTTTTAAACTGTGCATTTCAGCACAAAAGACCATTGGGGGGGGGGTTTCTAGAAAGATATAGTATGAGGCGATTCTGTGCCTCTGATCTCAATCTCAATCTTTAGTTATTTATAAAGCACATTTAAAACAACCTCAGTTGACCAAAGTGCTGTACAGGGAATAAATACAAAATAGAATAACACAATGGGCTTAAAATAACAAAACAATAATTAACAACATGACAAAAAGCACAATAAACATATAAAAACACATACAAATGTCAAAATGTTATGTTCAACTAGTAGGCCTATTAGGCGGTGTTTACACGAGAACGAAACGGGTTGTATCCGCTACTTTTCTCTCACGTATAGCCCGTTCGTTCACACGAGGCCGTAACGGAACCGCGGAAACGGACCCCGCAAATGATAACGGGTCCCAAGGTGGATAGATCTGCGGACGGAACGCTCTGGGGGCAAACGGCTCCGTGTGTACCTCCTATACGATCATTTCCTGATAACGATGAGCCATAGCCCCGCCTCTCCCCACCTCTGCTGCTCACTGCTGTAGCATGGTCATTAGCTACTGCTACTGACCATGCTACAGATGTTAGTGCAAAATCTACAGCTCCTCTACCACAACCATCAGCAACAAGTGGACATGGAGAATTACATGAACTACATGTTGCTAAATCCACCGCGGGGCATAAACAGAAGGGTAACCATGGCAACCATGCTCGGGGTCTTCTTCGGAAGTTACTACGCCACTTACAGGCCCGGCATATGTACTACAGCGTCTCCAGCGCTTTCGAGCGGTCTCGTGCGGAAGTACAGCGCCACTTACAGGCCCGGCATAAGTACTACAGCGTCTCCAGTGGTCTCGTGTGAACGGACACGTTAAATGAGCCGAATGCGTAAACGGAAGACTTTTTTGAAAACTAATTTGGTGCGTAAACGCAAACGTTCCTGTGTAAATGGGGTCTTAAAAGCCAGTGCAAAGAGGTGAGTTTTTAGCTGAGATTTAAAAAGGTTCTTGTATATAAGAAGATAAGATAAGATAAGATAAAATGGACCTTTATTAATCCCTGTGGGGAAATTCAGTAGTTCAAACAGCAACAGGATGAGATTGAAAAGCAGGACAGCACAGATTCACACAAGATTAAAGATGAATACAATTAAAGATCAAATTAAAATGATATACAGGTAAGTAACTGTTTAAATAAGAAATTAATTAAATGAACATATATACATATTTGAGTCAAATATACAAATTAAATATATATCAATTCTGGCGAGAACATGACGCCCGTAGATGGCGCCACGGACGAAAACAACTATTGTCTTTTTGACACCATTTTTTATATATACTGTAATTATAAATGTTTTGAAGTACAGAATATTGTTTTCTGGCATCATTTTAACATTTTACGTGGACAATCTGCATTTCTGCATTTAATCATATTTTAATAATCCTTTTTCTTTCATTTTAATCTATATTTTATTGGATATTTTACTCATTTTATTGCACAATCTTATGTTTAGGTTAATAATATTTATTTGTATTTGATTTCAACTTTTTATTTTTATATACAAATATTTATTGAATTTTATATTTTGTTTTGCACACTCTTTTTTAACTTGAATATGATTATATAAATGTATTATAATTCATATACATATTTGTATTATCTTAGTTTTTTTTAAGAAAACATTTAATTTGTTATATTTGTCACCAGCCGCATTTCCCCCGGGATAAACATTTCTGAATCTGATATTCAGTCACATTATTTATTATATATATTATAAGTTCCCACATGCTCACAATGGGAACTTCCTCTTGCTTCTAGGAGCCCAGGGAAAATGTTCCAGAGGGATGAAGAATAACTTCCGCTTTCCCGTCAGAAATAGACACCAGAAGTGATGCAAAATCACAAACTGAGAGCATGATCTCACCAGCTGTTCTTGGCTGAAGCAATCTGTCTATTATCCGTCTGTGGCTGCGTGCAATCTTCCTCTTTTAGTTAGCCTGGGGATATTATCTGAACATGTCCTTACATGCACAAAGGACACGCCACAATGATGTATAGTGTGCAGACTTTAGTTGTTATTCAACGAAGGGGCTTGTAAAAACATCTTAAATAGAGTTTGAACCCCAAAATGGCTCATGGTGGGTTGCTGTTTAATACCCCTTTGGTTAAAGAGAAGTGGGATCTTAAGGTTTACCGTGAGAGCCATGTTGTTTCTGTGGGAGATATTTAATGTGGCACATCGTTGGCTGTGATTCAGGTGGGGAAGTGGTGATTTTAGCTTCTATACCACCGGAGAAACACACACTAACACCCACTGACATCTGGCTTTTGTCTTTACTGAGAAAGGTTGCAGTTGGCATTCATTCCCGGGACAAATAACCTCATGATATTTATTAGCTTCAGCTCCGATTGACAGTGATGGAAACATGGCACGAGAGCGGGGACATTGTCACGTATTCTTGCGCGATGCTGTGGCGTGTATTGAAGTGAATATTGAAATACCTAATGTTGAGTTCTTTTGACACAATTAACACTTGTAGTTTCATGTCTTGTTACATAAGAATAGACCATATTTGTTAGGTGTTATTGTGGGAGAATTGCTATTCTTGTGGTACTGCTGCCTTATTAGGCCCATATTAAGCAAAGCATATTAAGACCACATCTCATGTACAACAACTTCCTTACTTGCCTATTACTTGTAGAATAAGGTCATGTAGAATAAGGCATTAATAAGTGTTTTATAATGACTAATAAACAGCCAATTTATGCTAATATCCATGTTAATTAACAACTAATTGATGGTGAATATATATATTAATATAAAGGTTTACTGAAATGTCTTGTGAGATTTGGACAAAACATATGAGTGAGCTCTCCACAAAGTGTCCATTGACAGAAACAGTCATTGTACATCTCTGATCAAAAATCATTATTCAATATCCACTGAAACAATCAAATCGATTGATCAAAATCTCTCTTTGTTTTGTTTTGAGAGACTGAACTAGAATTGTTTTGATTGTTTCTGTCGAGTTTGATAATGATGATGATAAGCAAAGTAAAACAACTTGTTCTGTTAATGGAGTCTGGTGCCTTTGAGGAGAGTAGACCAAGCCCCCAGGAAGTGCGCCCAACATTTGTTGTGTCCAAACGGCGGTACTGCAACTCCCGTATCAGTCCGTGATATCACCCGGCCCAAAACAACTTTTTCCCATTGACTAACATGGGGAAAGAGACGTCTGTAAATCGGTGGATCAAACTCCCCAGTATGAACTATTTTATAGCCCTCAATCATTCGGTCCTTAAAGTTATAAAATGCACTAAAAGCCGAATCTAGATTTATTTTCTGTCTCCATTCATTCTAGTGAGCCGAGTGGGAGCTCGGGGGGCGGGGCTTAAGGGGCGCATGCTCTGTGAGCGCACATACTGGGTGTTTCTCAATGTCGAGTACGCTTGCTTGGTAGCACATCTTCCGAGTCACTTGCTTCAGAAGCGAGGCAAGAATCCTTCCTGGCATTCGGAAAACGAAGAGTGGAACAGGCGAGCAAGTGTGCAGGTGTGCGTCATATGAGAGGCTCCGCCTTACATTTTCCGCCACAGATTTGGGGAAATTGGTCCGAGCGCAAAGCATTGTGGGGACTTTAAGACCGCGGAGTCTACACATGTGCAGCCTCGAAATTTCGCCGGGCTCGGTAGAATTCCAAGTATGCTGGACATTGGAACAGTCCTTCGGCGGCACTCGATGACGTAGTATGCTTGAAATAGTGGCCCTGGAGCAGCTTTACTCGACATTGAGAAACACCCACGGGTTCTTCTGCTCTGACAGCTAGGCATGATGGGTAATCTGTGACGTTTCGCTCTCTCAAAAGTTGGGCCATTTTGACTTAATGCGCCAATGAGCAGCTCTCATAGGAAAGAACGAGACCCCGCCTCCGACTCTGTATCCAGTTCTTATTATACATCCATGGAGTAGACTTGTATGTTTTGTCCAAATCTCACAAGAATTGTTGAATTATATATTCATAATGCATCTTTAGAAAAACTGAAAGCGTGCCAAATGTCCCTTCCTCGTCTCACAGCTTTACACCGGGCTTTAATCTGTCTCTAACTCCTGATCACACAACATTGAACTGGAGGAAATGACTTCTAACTCGTCATTAGCTCCTACTAAATACTGCAGAACACTGACTGATGTGAGCTCTGTTTTGCAGAACATTAAAAGCATTGTCAGTGTGGTTTTCTCCGAGTGAGAATCCCCCTCACTTCTGCTCTCAGACTCTCTAAACAAGCAAACAAACAAACAGTTGTTGTCCTTCACGGTTCAGCTTCAGTCAGGACAGTCGGCCATTGATCCTCCGGGCCTTTCACACCTTCTCAAGTTTCCAGAAGTCTTTTCACTGATGTCCAACAGAGCTGCCTGTGTGTGAGAGGAGGGAAAGAAAACATATTATTACAGCAACACGGGAGCTTTTGGCTCTGTCTGAGAAGATGTGAAGTTAGACTGAAGTGAGGCTAGAAATACTCACATCCTTTAAGTCTAAAAGTGCTCCATTGCAGGTTAAAGCTTTATGTTGTTACTTAAGTAAAAGTACAGAAGTGCTCTTCTTAGCTTCACATTTCTATCACTTTCTCACATTTTTCTCTCGTTTTTTCACATTTTTCTCTCGTTTTTTCACATTTTTCTCTCGTTTTCTCACATTTTGGTCACGTTTTTCACTTAATTGTCTACTTCTGCTGTTTCTCTGTTGACACCTTGTTGTTGTTATGTTTTTCTCTGTTGACACCTTGTTGTTGTTATGTTTTTCTCTGTTGACACCTTGTTGTTGTTATGTTTTTCTCTGTTAACACCTTGTTGTTGTTGTGTGTTTCTCTGTTGACACCTTGTTGTTGTTATGTTTTTCTCTGTTGACACCTTGTTGTTGTTTTCTGTTTCTCTGTTAACACCTTGTTGTTGTTATGTTTTTCTCTGTTAACACCTTGTTGTTGTTATGTGTTTCTCTGTTGACACCTTGTTGTTGTTATGTTTTTCTCTGTTGACACCTTGTTGTTGTTGTGTTTCTCTGTTAACACCTTGTTGTTGTTATGTTTTTCTCTGTTGACACCTTGTTGTTGTTGTTGTTCCAGGTTCCTCCCAGCCCTCAGAGTTCCCCAGTCTGCCCAGTAGGACCAGCAGCTTTCCCTCCAGCGCTCTCAGAGACTCGGGCAGCGACATCGAGAGCCTCCTGAGCGCAGAGCCGGGATACGACAGCGTCTTCAGAAAGGTCAGAACATTTGATCCTGTCGCTCAGTGGGAAAGCTTCACCTCTGGAAAAAAAACGACACTAATGATTGCAAGTTATTTTTTTATTTTAAACAGTGGAAAAAATCCCTGAATTATAATCTCAGGATCACCTGGATTTATTTCATAATGTTACTGTCCAATCCTGAGTTTCACTTTAATTATAGATAGAAACTTTACCTTACCTTACCTTACCTCACCTTAAATTAACTTACCTTACCTTACCTTACCTTACCTCACCTTAAATTACCTTACCTTACCTTACCGTCATTTACCTCACCTCACATCTCCTTTCCTTTGATCTTCAAAAGTCATCAAACCCGTTTTTTGGCCAAAACCTCAATAATGAATATGCTAATTATGACAATTTCCCCAAAATGTTTAATATCATCATCTTTTAGCTCACACTTTTATCCAAAGCAACTTACAATAAGTGCATTTAACCAAAAAGATACCAACTCAGAACAGCAAGAATCCTGCAGGAAAAGTAGCTTAAAATAAGGCATTTAACAATTGTGAGGAAATCGGGTTAAAATAAGCGAAAGCTACAAGTACACACAGAAGTGATGAAGAGATTTCTTTTGCACGGACTTGGATGCAAACTGGCGAAGAATATAACGGCTGGCTGTCATTTTACCTAAAAAACAATGTTGAGATATTTATGACAAAAGCATTGAAATGATAAGAATGTTTACAGAAGGGAGTGGCGCTTCAAGTTGTAGGTGGGAATATTAGCAGGGACATAAATGAACAAAGGTCCCAACAACAACACAGCTCTTGTTTTGGTCTCTGTTCGAGTGTTTACCGGCTGGTTGTCGAACCTAAAGGTGATATACAATCAATACATAAACGTTAAACTGATAGAAGAGTTAACTTTGATTTCAGGGATCACCAGCTCTAACAGCTCGTCCTCTGGCTGCCGTCCGAGCACCAGCTCCCTCTCGCTGAGCAGCCAGAATACATGTTGTTATCGCCCTGTAGGGATTACATACAGGAGTATGTCAGTCTGCCTCGAGGCTGAGATGCTGAACATCTACTCCGTATGTTTTAAAGCCAGCAGCTCCGTGTGTTTCTGCTGTTTGAAGCCCTTTAGTTATCGTTAGATTCTCTGCAGCGTGGAGTCCACGACACATGCTCTTGTTGATGTGAACTGAATGTTTTGCAATGAAAAAACTGAAACGTTGACTTTAATTAAATGTATTAAATCAACAGATTTCACATGACTGTATTAGGTTAGTTGGAAGCAATGATATTACCTTTAAATAAAAACACATTAGGTTAAACTTAATATGAATGTTGCTGTCTATGTCCCTTCAGGGGCTCCGTAGAAATACTTAATTGAAATGTTCACAATAAACTGATGGCTAAAAAGCACTACAATGTCAGTTATTACCGCTTCATATTGTACTAAAATAGACTTAAATGGCTAAAATTATAGCCAACAAGGTCTAGTGATGTCACAAGGACATCTGACACAGGATTAAGACAAAAAAAGTGACAAAATAAACACTATTTAAAACTCTGTCAAATCTTTCCCACACCTTTTTAAAGCTAAAGACATGTGACCCACAATAATACACTTCAGTCACATGCACTTTGACTGACACACACACACACACACACACACACACACACAACACACACACACACACTCAGTCCCACAGGAAGTGTTGTCCGCACATGAAGCAGATCTTTGATTCGTCCAACAGAAGCAGCTCTGTGCTCTGCAGCTGCAGCACAATGCAGCCAGTTACAGCTCACACCTCCAAACAGCATACTATCCCATACCTGTGTGTGTGTGTGTGTGTGTGTGTGTGTGTGTGTGTGTGTGTGTGTGTGTGTGTGTGTGTGTGTGTGTGTGTGTGTGTGTGTGTGTGTGTGTGTGTGTGTGTGTGTGTGTGGGTGTGTGTGTGTGTGTGTGTGTGTGTGTGTGTGTGTGTGTGTGTGTGTGTGTGTGTGTGTGTGTGTGTGTGTGTGTGTGTGTGTGTGTGTGTGTGTGTGTGTGTGTGTGTGTGTGTGTGTGTGTGTGTGTGTGTGTGTGTACGTAGGAGCTCTTTCCCACCAGACCCAGCCCAAAAACGTCCCAATGCTCTTTGTTTTCGAGATTGAAAGGTTTTATTGTCAGAGGCACAATGGCCACAGCGTCGTTTGGACAATAAACATCTGAAGGCTCCTTCAGTGCAACTTTCAAAATACGTAAAGACACAAAAGGAAATAAAAAAAAGGAGAATTATAAATAAAGAAGTGAAAGAGAATGGAGCAATAGGGACACAATGGTGGAAACTAAAAACAGAATGTACAGAGGACTGTGTACTTTAATACCATACAAATAAATGTCTACCCTGTAAACAGATGTGTTTTATACATATTGAAGTGACATTCATTACGTTTTTTTTGTTTAATGCTGCAGTTATTTTGGTACGAACAATGGAGGATAAAACAAGACTTTTCCGGCAAATTTGGACCCGTTTCTCTGTTGCAAAAATGCAATTAAAAACTAATTAACAAATATAGAGTAATAGTAATAGTAATAGTCAAGTCGAGTTTATTTCACATTTAAAATAACCTCAGTTGACCAAAGTGCTTTCCAGTTTTAAAACAAGACAATCAGCAAACAATTAAAGATGAAATAGACAATTGTACACAGGTAGGAAATAGATCAAATGAATGTAAATACAAGAAAAGCAGCAATAAAGTCAAATTTAAGATAACTTGAGAGGACATGGGTTTTTCTCTAACACTATTAAAGTGATAATCATAATAATAGTTGTGTTTATTTCCTTTTAATGACAGTCTTTAACACTGATGACTAAACCTTGAATATCAGTATATAGCGTAAGGTTTGTTTCCCGAGGTTTCCTTCATGTACTGTGCCATTTGGTCCTCATTACTTTCTTTACTTTCATTACCTCTCATTCCTGTGGGTTAGACGCTCTCCAGCTCTTATTTCACCGCGAGCTTCAGTGAAGAAACGCTGACGGATAAACAACGTGAAAGCTCGCTAATCACCAACAATAATTAAAAAACATCTGTCCTCTTCTGGGCTATTTTAATCTGTGATAGTCTGTCAGTTTCTCAATCAGAATCGGTTTATTTACACTTTCAATTTCAAAAACATGCAAGAAAATATTATAAAAACTATTAAATAATTCATTATTCAAGCGTCTTTGAGCACTAGGAAAAGCGCTATAAAGATCCAATGTGTTATTATTATTATTAATAATAACATTTATTTTTCTTGAGGCCCTATTATGTTCATTTCAGGTGTATATCAGTATGTAGTGTCTCTACTTTAAAGAGTCCTCTCCTGCTGATGTTCAGGTGTATATCAGTATGTAGTGTCTCTACTTTAAAGAGTCCTCTCCTGCTGATGTTCAGGTGTATATCAGTATGTAGTGTCTCTACTTTAAAGAGTCCTCTCCTGCTGATGTTCAGGTGTATATCAGTATGTAGTGTCTCTACTTTAAAGAGTCCTCTCCTGCTGATGTTCAGGTGTATGTCAGTATGTAGTGTCTCTCCTTTAAAGAGTCCTCTCCTGCTGATGTTCAGGTGTATATCAGTATGTAGTGTCTCTACTTTAAAGAGTCCTCTCCTGCTGATGTTCAGGTGTATATCAGTATGTAGTGTCTCTACTTTAAAGAGTCCTCTCCTGCTGATGCTCCTACTATAAGATGGGTTAAAAGCAGAGAACACATGTCACTGTGTGTGCTGTGTGCTCTGCATGTGTGACCATTAAAGAGGGGTTCATCCGTCCAATTCTATTCTATCTCTCTAATAACATGTCTATGTCTTGTGTTCCTGCAGAGTGATGACCCAGTGACAGGGGGAGACAGCACCAGCGAGGTTTCCGTCTCCGTCTCCTGCTCCTCCACCGACGAGACCAGCTCCAGCCTCGAGGGAAACCAGGGCCTGGAGTGCAGCTGGAGCCCAGAGGAGAGCATCAAATCTGGGGCTCCAGGAGGAGGAGGAGGAGAGGCTGAGGAAGAAGCCAAAGACAGAGTGACGGAGGTGCCGCTGCGCTCCAGTATTCTGAGGAACAGTATCCGCTCTCTGTCTCCGCTCCGACGCCACAGCTGGGGACCGGGGAAGAACAACGGAGGAGACGCCGAGATGAACCACAGGAGGTGAGTCTGCTTTATACACTGATGAAACACATGGAAGGAACACCCAATCAGAGATGGCAAAAGTACACACTTCCTTTACCCAAGTAGAAGGTAAAAGTAGAAGTACTGACTAAACTTCTTTACTCAAGTAAAAGTAAAGAAGTATGGGCTTTGAAATGTACTTCAGTAAAAAGTACCCATAACTAGCAGCTGTTTTAAAGAGTACCTGACCTCCCTTTATATTAATAGAACAATAATGTCATTGTTAGCTAATGAATGTTTCCATGCTGAACAACGGCAACATGACAACGTTTTCATTGGTCCCTCTTCTTTAGAGAAGACCAGGAAATGATGGATACACGGATCGTGTTCAAATCAATAGGCACGCAATGACTCTAAATAATAATGATCACGCCACCAAACACACATTCAAACTAAAGGAACCAGCCTGTTTGGAAAATGTAAGAAGTAGAAAGTACAGGTATTTGTGTTCAAAATGTGAGAAATAGAAAGTTCAGGTATTTGGGTTCAAAATGTAAGAAGTAAAAGTAAAAAGTCGTCAGAAAAATAAGTAGTGGAGTAAAGTACTGATACCAGAAACATGTACTTAAGTACAGTAACAAAGTATTTGTACTCCACTACTATATACTACTATAACACCCAGTTTATTAAACATCTGCTGTATCAACCTGTCCACTTAGGAAGCGGAAGTGTTGAATGTTGTGTTTGTTTTAAGGCGTTTTATTCAGTAACCATCTTACATGTTGACATCATTGCTCCAGGACGAGAGCAGAGTTATCCCATGATCTCGGATAAATCCACTCGGCGTGATTTGTTTCTTGTTAAATGACCTTAAAGGGAGCTGACAGGTGGATTTTGTTGCCAGGTTAGCTGTTTCTCATTGTTTCCAGACTTCGTGCTAAGCTAAGCCAAGCTAAGCTAAACTAAGCTAAGCTAAGCTAAGCTAAGCTAAGCCTCTACTGGTTCAAGCTTCATATTGAAAGTGGCCCTATTCTGCTTTTTGGGGGGTTACCCTTTCATGTAGTGTGTTACAAAGGTTTTTGTGCATGAAAATGGTCGGCAAAGGCTTAAGATCCCTGTGTGGGCGGGGCATCTCTAAGCTGTTGACCAATCACAACAGAGCCGGCCAGCTAACCAATCAGAACAGACTGGGCTCTGGTTTCAGACAGAGGGTGAGAAGATGTGCTGCAGCACAGGCAGTATGAGAACAATAAAGAGCCTTTTGTGAGATTACTCGATTATGACGTGTGCAGATGTCAGTGTTAATAGAGCATCTGTGATGCCATTTGTTTGCTGTCGCTAGCAAAATTGCACAAACACACACACACACACACACACACACACACACACACACACACACACACGAGACTCAGAGACACATGTACAGTAATCATCAGTTGACACTTCACACCCACATGATACACGTCTCCACTCATGCAGAGCATATTAACAACAAGACCTCGACATCTTTATTGAAGAGCTTCCGGCGTTTCAATCCGCTGCTTCTTTATGATTTGTATCGGTTAGCTTTCATCTGAGTCTTCCTGTAAAGTGGAACTGATGAGAGAAACAAATATATCTTCTGAGGTGTTTTGTGTTACCGGAAATATAATAATACATTTCTTAATTAGCTCCAATATATATAATGTGCATCCCTGATTTCTGTGACTACCTTTTGCATGCTAAGTCACATTTTAAAGAGTTTTCTTGTTCTTAGTGAGAAGAGTGCGATAAATATAAAAAATGCCCTATTATGCTTTTTGGGGTTTTCCTTCTCCTGTAAGGGGCGGGATATCTCTGAGCGGTCGACCAATCACAACAGAGAAGATTGAATCAGCTAACATAATAACTTAACCCTTTACTGGTATCAGCTTCATTCTTCTCATCCTACTCCCCTCTATCAGCAAATCAATCATTTATCATTCATACATTTATTGTGTTTGTATTGACCTCTTAAACCCCAACTTACCTTACCCATAATGCACCTCTCTCTGTCTAATCCGTCACTTCCAGCTCCATACATATCTCTGGAGAGGAGAAACCTACCTTTCACAGGAGAAGGTACCGATAAATCCCCTCCATTAGTTCATGTGGTGCTAAGTTAGCTCGTGCTAGGCAATGTAGCATAGCCTTTCTCCCACTTTTCTTTAAATATGCTTGTTGATCTTTAGCTGCGCTGTGCTCCATCCCTGCAGGAAACTGTGCTGAGTGTTACCCCGCTTTACCTGCTGAAATGTGTGTGTGTGTGTGTGTGTGTGTGTGGTGTGTGTGTGTGTGTGGTGTGTGTGTGTGTGTGTGTGTGTGTGTGTGTGTGTGTGTGTGTGTGTGTGTGTGTGTGTGTGTGTGTGTGTGTGTGTGTGTGTGTGTGTGTGTGTGTGTGTGTGTGAGAATGTGCTGACAGTCAGCAGAGTGTGTTCATGTCTCAGTGGGACAGGATGTTGTTATACTGGGAGGAAACAGGCTTTATTATGGCAGATATACTCGTCTTCATCCACAGGTGAGTGCTGCTCTACGCTGGATTCTGATAGTCAGCATTATTTGATCGTTTATTTGAGGTCGGTTGTGTTTGAATTAGGGATGCATTGATACAGATATTAAAAATCAGACCATTACTCAACCTATTTATCAGCTTTCAGAGACAGTCGGTCCAATCTATACTATTTAATCTTTGTATATCTTCATTATATACTGGACTTTTTATAAAAATCCTGGTGTTTCTTCAGAATCAATCAAATCAAAGAGAATCAATGATTTTTCAATTAAAAGATTATAAGACAATTGACAAAAGAATAACAGCCATCTCTTTGTGTGATATATGTACTTTACCGTGCAAAAATGGCAGAAAATACTGAGATTATTAAAGATTTTTCGCCTTTTTTTATTGCATTTATTTAAACATTAATGGGTTGTACACTAAATGAGTAATTTGGATGGACATTTTTCACTATTTTCCAATGAATCAATAAAGAAATACATCATTAGTTGCAGCTCTTTTAATGTATCTTTATTTAGACAGCAAGTCATGCCTGATCCCAGTGAGGCCTGCAGCTTATTAATAAACACTGGTTTGGGATCAGTGCTCGTTAGCGACTCCAGGTGTAAATCAGGTCTGAAGAAGTGGGATTTCTTCCTCCCTACATTTGAATGTGTTGGCCGATGATTTGCTGGATCATGGAGTGCCAGACAAACGGCAGATAAGAGAGATTTACGGGCGCAGCGTGGAGTATCCCAGCGTCCGTCCCGAAGCATCGCTCATCCTGAAATGTAGCTGCACTGTTCCTCTCCATAATCGTTGTATTGGATTCTCCCCGGCCTCTTATTTCCCGTCACAGATCGATGTAATGGGGTTCCTAAATCACAGCAAACCTCTCCATGCGGATGCTGATGTTGGGAGACACTCAGCTGTAAATCTGATGCAAACCCAGCCATAACTCAGCTGTGTGTGAGTGTGAGTGTGAGTGTGAGTGTGTGTGTTCAACAGGAGCATGTCTGTGTGTGTGTGTTTGCAGCAGTAGCAGGTTTGATTAGCCCAGAGGGACTCTAAAGGGTCTACAAAAAATGTGTCCCGAACATATCCATATCCATAGTTTCTTAATTTCTCTTATGTACATTGCCTTTTTATGCTGCCGCTACGCAAAACATTCACAAATTGGATCAATAAAGTACTTATCATCTATCTTTCTATCATATCCTTCGATGCTGGACCTGGACATGTTATTTTAAATACAAAACCAATGAATCAAAATGAATAATGATGGGTAAGATAATCAACCTCTCCAATATTGTGAATGGAGTCAATATAATTGCTATATGAGTAAAAACAATGGCAATTTCTCCATATTTACTGTTTTTTTTTTTACAAATTGTACAGCTCTAACTCAGAAACACAGTCTTACTGCTCCGATCTCACAGCTGACTTCTGTCAACAAGTTAAGGTTTATTTACAATTATTCAAAACAATGAAATGGTCTCAGCTGATGAATGTCAGTGGCTGCTGCTTCCTTATATGTTGGGAAATCCTGAGTCAGGCATTTCCTTTGAGTCTCAGATGTAGAGTCTCACCCATAAACATATTCTTTAAGCACTTGTAAGAAAAATGGTAAAGACCTCACTGTGGATGTCTCTCCTCTGGCTTCCCCCAAATACTTTCCCTGACTTTGTTGTAGCTGCATCTCCTTTTCTTTCTCTTACTTTCCATCCTAAATGTGCACCTCGGTAGCTTGTGCTGTGTTGTTATGATCAGAATCAGAATCAGGTTTATTACCAGGCAGGTTGACACATACGAGGAATTGGACTTGGTGTCGTGGTGCATAGATACAAAAACAACAATTAAAAACAGATAGAAAACTACTTGAAGAAAACTATAATAACATTACAAATATATTAAAAAATAGAGTAAAATATAGCAGTATTTACTTTGAATATGATTGAAATCGTAGAAATAGAATTGGAATAAATATGTGCAGTAATGAAAAACAAGATAATTGTAAGCATTATGTGCATTAATGTAATGACTGATTGACATCTGACACAGCCAATGGTGTTAGCGCTCTCATGCTTTCTACATAGCCATTGGAAAAAAGACAAGTTTTAGGATGGCGACTGTCACACAAATGTGGGACATGGTGTCCATTTGCGCAGCGCAGGAAAAGTGATAAACCTCCCTAACAGGGCTGAAACAGAGGGCTTTGAGGCTACAATGGGGGATCTGTTTGGTATTTTGAGCAATACACTTCATAGACACATTTTGTATACATATGGCCCTATAATATATTGTTCAGATATAGCATAATAGGTGTGCTTTAAGTAACGTCTGTCCTTTTCTGTCCTCACAGCTACAGCCTGGAGGGTCTCAGCGGGATCCAGGAGGATCTGAGGGGCCCGGTCACAGCTCAGAGGCCCCTCAGAGTCCTGGAGCCTTCGAGGAGACAAGATTACCGGGGATCACTGGTGTCTCTGAGCGAGATCCAGGAGGAGCAGAGGGTCAGCTCACACACACACACACACACACACACACACAACACACACACACACACACACACACACACACACACCATGTATACATCACTTCAGGGGACATTACATTGACTGACATGCATTTCCTGGAGACTTATCCTAACCTTAACCATAACCAACACATGCCTAACCCTAACCCTAACCAAGATCAAGTCTTCACCCTAAAATTAATTATTCCCCTCATGGGGACCTCCCTTATGTCCCCATAAGGGAGGCAAGTCCCCACACGTGACTGTGTAAACAGATGCATGTCCCCACAAGGATAGTAATGCTAGGTCACACGCACACACACACACTTCTCTCCTTCAGATGTCTTATCCTCATAATGTCTCGCAGTCCTGAGGGATCCTTAAAAGCGTCCTCGTTCTAATTCACACGAGAGGGAGATGTGTTTGTAAAGCTCGTACACAAACAACAACACTTGTAAACATTGAGGGGAACTTTAGTGAACAGATTAGTAAGAATTAATAAACATGCTTTTCCTCCGGCGGCTCCTCTCATCAAAAATCATTAATTGTGTGGTTTTGCGTCTGAGTTTCCTGTTTCCTGTTTGAGTGGCTGCTAGACATAAAGACACAGCTTTTTCAATTAGCTTTTCATTCGTTATCTTTTAGTCTTTTTTATTAATATACACTTTTAAAGTCAGCGTTTCAGTTCTGTCGGTGCACCTGGAGTATGAGAAGTGCTCCATAAACACACGTTATCATCAGTGTTCTGTTTCCTCTTCTCTAAATGCACTGAGTTTGACTGAAGTGTGTTTGGGTGCAGAAATCGAGGCGCTATCGGCCCCTGAGGAACAGCTGTCCCCCGATGGCCCTCCCTCTCACCAAGTCTGTGTCCATGCTGGCCATCAGCCAGAGAGACCTCGATGGTGAGTGAACAGTCATGATTACACCCTGTAACACAGCTCCATTTCATCATATCATCTTTCTGCTTTCAAATCAGAAGATATCCAAAATGACGAGTGAATAAAGAGTGAAATCTCTAAAAGTGTGCTCCACATGAAGCTAATCAAATCACCAACCATGTACCTCTTATAAATGTTGTTGCACGTGTTAGGGTTGGCGAGGTTATACCTTTTATATTCTTATCATTTATTAACCTGAGCAGAGGTCTAAGAATAACACCTGTAAAAAACAAAACCCTGATTTCTACACCACCTTTTAGGTTAGGTTCATGTTTTGTAGGCGTTACAGTTTCTCTTTACCTGGACATTTCTCCCTCCTTCTCCTCACTGTTTATATAACATTTCTTAATTGTATTTAATAAGTTTCCTGCTGTCTTTCTGTCTTCCTTCCTTCCTTCCTGCCCCCCCCCCCCAGCTGTGGGACACCTGAGGCGTAAGAGGAGAATTTCTTTCTCTTTCAACTTTCCCCCCCTCATCAAATCTAAGTCTCAGTTCCTTTACGGGGAATACTCATCTAGTGATGATGAGGACAACCTGAGTAAGTGATGATCTGTAGACGTAGAAACACTAGAGAATAGCTGTGGTGTTAGAGCGCCAGTAGTTTCCTATCCGGACCCAATGAAGGACCCAAAACATTAGAAATCAAGTTCATATCTTTGACAAAGATGGGAACATTGGGTATAAGATATACAACCTAAAACAATGATAGTGAGCTTCTGGTTAGATATGACCATCCATGTTCTTATGAGAATAATTTATGCATGTGTTATCTGTTGACTGTATCCTATAAATGATTGTTTATCAGTTTTTGTTTTCTTTTAATTTCCTGTTTTTCTTTCTTTTTCTGATTTGTGGAGTTATAATTTTTGTGTGAAATTTGTTTAACTGTCTTTCATTTAGTTATGTAAGCCCTGTAACCATATATAACGGAGGACCTATTATGATCGCTTTGGTTTTCATTATTGAGTTCTCCTGGAAGTAAATCACATTTTTGAAGGTCTTACCTTTTAAACTTTACACTTTTACATGTTATATGTTCATGGTCGCTAAAAAACTCGCCCCGTAATAAGTTGCCAAAAGGCAGCCCCTCGTTCAGGTTCTACCTATACATTTGAAATTTGGTAGGTATATGTAGCACGGTGAGATGCACAAAAAAGCCTCTTGGAGTCATACCGTAAACTCAACAGGAAGACGGACATTCTTTATTTTTTGTACAACTTTTGGCCAATCTTTGCACTTTTCACATGCCGCAATTGAACAAACTCCTCCTACAGTTTTCATCAGATTGACTTCAAATATGGTCAGTTCTTTCTCGTTGCCCCAGTAGAAACACAGACCACACTTTTCCCTCATCATCCTGTTTAAGATTTGCCTCTGATGCAGAGCACGTCAGCAAAGCTTTGCATGTTTACAAGTACGTCAGAGGAGAGAGAAACGACTGTCTAGGAAGGTGTATAGCTACGTTTAACTGATTCAAAAGAATGTGTTGTGATTTCTGGGAAAAGCCTGCAGTTTTTGCCTTGATGTGAAATCAAAAAGAAACACAACTAGGTCAGAGATTAAGTCACAAATAGCAACAGTTTGGCAGGAAATCTGACCTTAAAATACTGCATGAAAAGGAAAAGTGTGTTTTGAGAGTTCACGAGGCTGGATGTGTTGCAGTCAGATATTTGTTGGAGCCGGTCTCCAGCAGCCATTAGTGTCCCGGCACCGGATCAAAGGAAACACTTTGAAACACTTTGAGCTCCGGCTCCTGGCCTCAGTGAGGGTCGATCCAGAGCCGCTCTGTTATTGGCTCAAACACAGTGAGAGCCGTTCTGTTATTGGCTCAAACACAGTGAGAGCCGTTCTGTTATTGGCTCAAACACAGCCACACACACACACACACACACACACACACACACACACACACACACAGCCACACAGTGAGAGGAGCTAATGCTACCACCTGGACGCTACAGGTAGCTGTTGAAGGACAGTAGGGCGTGCATTACGCATTCATCAGCCCAATTCTTACAGCCAAAAACTCACATATTTTCCATTTACACACTTTTTTTTGTATATTTTTTTATGTATTCCTATTTTTTACATCACTTTTTTTAATTATTTCACATCATTTTAGGATATTTTTTTATTATTTCCAGACATTTCCGCAGTCATTTTTAGAGATTTTATTAAATGTTCAATTATTAATTATTTTATTAAATGTTCAGTTATTTTCAAGACACTTTCTATGTAACTTTGCATTTTATTCCCACATTTTTGGAAATGTTTAACATATGTCGGAGACCTTCTTGCTGAGTGCTGAGACTCTAGACGAGTAGCTGTACATCTGTAAATCCAAACAGCTCTTTTGATTGTAGCATTAAGTGAATATTTATATTGACATATATTTTTGCCTCGCCTTTTTAACGCCTCACCTATAAGTCTAACTTACTCAAAGTTCAGGTAAATAGAGAATAACCTGGTGGTAAGTGCGGTCGACCTCAAACTGAGATTGTACTCCCCTTAAAGAGAGGGGAGAGGGAGAATTTCCAACTACACAGTAAATTAAAAACTTCTCTCCAGTTTCTTTTTTTGTTGTGGTTTCTTAATGAATCTTTGCCCTACCGCTGACTTCCTCTCTCATTTCTCTCCAGGTATGAGGTCGTTTTCCAGCGCCTCTGGGTCACTAGCATACAGGTCGGTCCAACACACACACACACGCAGCTGCACCTTTTATAGTCCTATAAAAGCACTGTGTGGCTGTGGTTCTCTACAGGACCTTTATAGTGCTGTAAAGAGCTGCTTCAGGAATGTGTGAACAGGTATGAATGCAGCTGTTAGAGGATATATATTAAGTGTGTGTACTGTGTGTGTGTGTGTGTGTGTGTGTGTGTTGCAGTATATCAGAGGAGGAGCCCGGCCCTCTGCGCAGCGACGCTGATGGAAAGAGTACGACAAAGTCAGCCGGACCTTCAGCTACCTCAAGAACAAGATGTACAAGAAGACCAGGGTACGAGTTTCATTATCCTTCAAATATCTACTATCCCCTACAGACTGTACTGTGTCTCATACGTGTAGTGTTGCCCTTAAATAAGCCTCCTTTAAAGAGAAACGAACACACTTTCAAAATGCATTGATCATTTATTCTGCATATTTTTTACATATATTTTGACAATTTTGACATATTTTCGATCTATTATTTGACCTATATTTCATACATTTTACATATTTTCCATAGTTTATTTATATTATTATACTTTGGACATTTTGCACATATTATTCAGACATTTTATTACATATTTCCAAAAAAATCACTCATATTTCAGACATTTTAAATTATATTTCAGAGGTTTATTCACATATTTATAGGACATTTTTCCACGTATTTTTTCTAATCCTTCTCATACTTTCCAGACTTTTTCCATATGCTCTTTAGACATCTGATGACATTTTTCTTGGACATTTTGTAAAAACAATTTAGGCATTTTACTACTTATTTTTAGGAAATGTTTCAATTATATATCAGACATTTCCCACATATTTTTCCGACATATAATTACATATTTAGTACTCAACGTTATTTACATCATTATAGGACATGGTTTGAACACAAAACTCAGCACCACTATGAAACACTCAGTGGTGACATCATGCAGTTAGGCGTCCAGTCATTTGTTTTGCAAATAAAAAAGGAGAAGTGTGTGTGTGTGTGTGTGTGTGTGTGTGTGTGTGTGTGTGTGTGTGTGTGTGTGTGTGTGTGTGTGTGTGTGTGTGTGTGTGTGTGTGTGTGTGTGTGTGTGTGTGTGTGTGTGTGTGTGTGTGTGTGTGTGTGTGTGTGTGTGTGTGTGTGTGTGTGTGTGTGTGTGTGTGTGTGTGTGTGTGTGTGTGACGTAATACACATGAAATGCTCTTTTAGTTCAATTACATCAATTTATGTGGATTTTTGGATGACAAAGAAAAACCTCAGAAAAATCACTTTTTAGGCAGATTTATTTCTGCACAGCGTAGGCACTATTTCATTAAAGCCCGAGCAATAACATAAGACTTGCTTTCGCAACATGAAAACATGTTTCACCACTGCAACTGCTTTTATTGTGTCTTTTGAGAGCCCATAAGGATTAGGCACATGTGCACGACACCAGAGACATTTGTTAATTAAACCTTCAATATTTAGATGTTAAAATGCCCCTCATAAAAAGTCCTGTTTGGGGCAAAGTGGGTCCAGATATAACCTTAAACTGTGCGATAGTGCAGGCGTTGCAGAGAGACACAGAGGGCGAACAGGAAGTGAAACAGGAAGCTGGAGCTGTGGTTTGTATAATCTCTTCTCTAACCTCAGTCTGCTTTTAAAGAGACAGAACAGAGCCACAGGTCAGCCGTATTGATCGTGGTTTTGCAGATAATAAGACAGTTTAAAAACGTTGATGTTCAAATTGACACCTGGTTATTGGATTGCCTATAATATACTGTATATATATATATTAAAAATATTCAGTGACAACCAACAAAGCCACCTCAGCGACCTCAGACCTGTCACACACCGCTTTTAACTCAATCAGGTTGAAATGGACGTGACTTTTTAAAATCAAAGATATGAAAAACATTCTCCCCTTGATTTTTGCAGTGTTTGCTCGTAATCCAGCCTCCTTGTTCACATGCCCTTTTCCAAAATGAATGTATGTTATTCCTATTGCTTTAGATGGTGAAAATAGGATTAGTAAACCTGCATAACTAACATACGTTTGGGGAAATTAACAGTACATGTTTTATCATTATTCACATATATATCTGACATTTTCCACACATTTTAGGACGTTTTTTTAATTTGTTTGCACCTTTCTTGATATTTCTTCACCCATTTCTCTGCATGTCAAGGGTCTGGAACTCCTCCATAGACACTGATGGTGGAAACATGTTAAAGATGACAAAGCTAGTTCTTAAAGCTCTTCTCTTTTAAGTTGTGCTTCAGTTTCTCCACAGTCTCAGTGTTCTTTAAGAGGATGTAGTTTGTGCAGTTTTGAAACAGAGTCTGCAGCAGAGGGTCATTGCAGAAACAGAGGCTCACTTCCTCATCGTCTTTCTCCTGATGGAGCTCAGAGCTGGTAGCAGACACACACACACACACAGACAGACAAACACACAGACAGACACACACACACTCACTCACTCACTCACACACACACACACACACACACTCACTCACTCACACACACACACGGACAGGGATGTTGTACAGGAGGTTCGCAGGGAGCCATGGCTTCTCACTGAGGTGGAGATGTTGGCTGGAGGTAGGCTAATATAGTTAATAGTTGTGACTGTCATAGTGTTAAAAGGCTCTTTGCAGCCGTATGAGCCGATGTCTTGTTTTCCAGTGAAGTCGTTGACGGTTAAAGTGTCCTTCACTATTTCTGTTTAAATCTGTTGCAAGAGGTTACTTCTGAATGCTTGTGGCCAAAATCTAAAAGCGCTAAAAATTAAGACAGCAGTGGCACTATGTACACCGACTGGCATTTGGTAGGGAGCCACAAGGTTCCTTTTTCAAGTATTTTTGCTTAATTCAGTTGTTTAAATGTCGCTAGTGGTTACTACTGTTATGAACGCTTTTAGAGAAAATATAAAAATCCTAAAAAAAGTATTAACTTAAAAATAATTGGTCGTCCTTGCTATATATATGTGAAGCATCATATTTAAAAGAAAAATGATTCTTGAAATAAGATACTGTGGTTTCTAGTTTTTGGAAGTGTTAGACCAGCTTTGGTTAAGCAGCTGTTGCAGGAAGTGAGAATGAGGAAGTATTCACATCGTTTACTTCAGAAAAAGTCACAATACGCGTTAAAAGACAGCTTTTAAAAGCCCACTTGTGTAAAAGTACAAAGGTGTGATCAGAAATAGTAACAAAAGTCAAATGGAAAGAAAATGTACTTAAAGAAAAATGTCCTCCATGTGTCATATATTATTATATGCATGGCATTATAATATTTGTAGTGTTGGATTAATAAAGTTGTTTACTGTTCTAAATATAATTCATGATAAAGACTTCTTATTCAAGTCTTCAAATGCTCTACTTTAAAGAGTCCTCTCCTGCTGATGTTCAGGTGTATATCAGTATGTAGTGTCTCTACTTTAAAGAGTCCTCTCCTGCTGATGTTCAGGTGTATATCAGTATTAGTGTCTCTACTTTAAAGAGTCCTCTCCTGCTGATGTTCAGGTGTATATCAGTATGTAGTGTCTCTACTTTAAAGAGTCCTCTCCTGCTGATGTTCAGGTGTATATCAGTATGTAGTGTCTCTCCTTTAAAGAGTCCTCTCCTGCTGATGTTCAGGTGTATATCAGTATGTAGTGTCTCTACTTTAAAGAGTCCTCTCCTGCTGATGTTCAGGTGTATATCAGTATGTAGTGCCTCTACTTTAAAGAGTCCTCTCATGCTGATGTTCAGGTGTATATCAGTATGTAGTGTCTCTACTTTAAAGATTGGTTAGCTGGCCGGCTCTGTTGTGATTGGTCAACTGCTTAAAGATGTCCCGCCCCTTAGTCTATCATGTATAATATGTTGAAGCCAATAGAAGCGCATGATGATGTCAATATGTTAAGGAAATAAACAAAGGAGTCCAATGGAGTGGGATTGTAGCCTTTGCAGACCATTTACATGCACTAAACCTATAAAACACACTACAGGAAAGAGAACACCCGGAAAAAGCAGAACACGGCCTCTTTAAACCATGCCGTATCTGAATGAGCTGCAGTGTGTCAGAACTCTGCGGTCTCCCTAACCAAGAGGCCCACGGCGGCCATTAAAAAAGCTGGAAACTCCACTTCCCCGTTTCCTCTGGGTTTGGGTGGAGGCTCTGTGATGCAATGCAGGAGAAAAGCAGCTCTGTTCTCCCGGCTGGGCTTCACGGTGATTAAGATTCAGCTCTGCGCTCAGAGATGACCAACAGCTGAGGATGACCTCGTCCTCCATTAATGCGCAGCCTTTTATGGAAAGGTCAGAGATTTGATTCCCAGACAGCGAGTCTCCGTCTGGAGTCATGCTTCCTGAGGAGGAGCTGAACCCTCCCTGATGTTTCATCATGAGGACGGTTGAGGAACAGTAGCTGAGGAAACTACAAAATATGGATTATTATCATATTTTATTACTTCCCGTACTTAACTTATGTCTTGTGTTCAAACCCCTTCCCCCACACTAGGTCAGTTCATACTGCTCTCTGTTGTGTATTTTAATCTAATGTACTTCCTCTTTGTTTGCTGTTTGAATTGTACTTTTTGAAAGGGACTTTGTGTACTTTTTGAGTAGATTCTTACTCTATTATTATTTTATGAAGATGTTAAGTCATGTAATTATCATTATTTTATTTATATTTTTATTGCACATCATTATTATTCTTTTATATACATATTTTAATATAATTTAATCTTTTTGTTGGACAATTTATTTTATCTTCTTACGTTTATAAAAATATTTTTATTTATTCGTATTTCTACTATTTTTATTATGTATTTTTTTATTGGACATTTTAATTGACTTTTTATTGTTAATATAATTTATTTATTTTTAATGTAAATTCTTACTTCAAATAAATATATTTTTCTCTAATTTATTTTATTTTTATTCAACGTTTTACTTTAACTTCTCATCATTATCATTATTTTTATTTCACATTCTAACTTTTACTTCTTATACTTATGTAAATATTTTGGACATTTATATTTTTAATTTTATTTCCATCTCAAACAGAGAATCTATCAAGCCCTTTGAAACTCTGATTTTCAGTTAATTTATTATAATTACCACTAATCCTGTAAAAAACCCATCAGATGAACTGATCCGACTCCCTTTAGCATCCAAAGGTCTCCTAACGAGGCAATTTGTTGAGTCTAAATAAAGCATCCCTTAATAAGCGAAGCCCCCTGCTGTGCGCTGCATCTCCGTGATCATGAGAGCCGACATGTTGTTATAGTTGTGTGTCTGACTGCCTGACTCTGATTCCTTCCACCTGTGCAGGAGAAGGAGAAGAAGGAGAAAGATAAGGATGGGAAGGAGAAGGAGAAGAAGGCGATAAACGGACATCTTTTCTCCCCGCTGACCCCAGGTCAGGGTCAGTGCTTCCAGTGCAGCAAAGCCTTCAACAGCAAGGAGGCCTTCCTCTGCTCACGTGAGTCTATGTATCTGTTGTTTGTTGTTGTTTATTCCAGCTCACTGTCATTGTTTGTGACTCATCAGGACTCCTGTTGCTCTAAGTCTAATAAAAGCCCTTTATTGTCAATCTTTCAGTTTGTGTGTACCGACAGAGAGATCGAAATACCGTTTCCCACAATCCAGAATACAAAAACAAATATATATACAAATATGTATATACCTATATATATATATATATATATATATATATATATATATATATATATATATATACACAATCAAAATGGTTGGGATAAAGTGCAGCGAGGCGGTCGTTATTGAAAACCAAACACCCGACATATTGGGCTTATTACACGGCCACATACTAAACACACTAACGACTCGACTCCCAATATTAATTTAATTGATTTTATTGACTTAAAAATGATCGTATTGCTTCCGCTAAGAAAAAAACTTCGGCAACAACAACTTAATGTAAATGAAATGGCAGCACTGATCAAGGTGTTTAACCCTGACCAGTCCTTAAACACTTTACTTTCTGTCTGTTAACTCTTTTATTTTCTCTCTCTTGATCCTCCTTAGCAACGGTCATTATTTTGCTCAGCAGCAGTTTGTTATCGACTATTAATAACCTCAGAAATATCCAATTGACCAATCAGAATCAAGTTTTCAACTGAGCTGTGTTTTTAAAGGCTTACTCTAATGCTCATTTATTTTGAAATTGAAGACATGTAAAGGTGGAAAACACAGAATTGGATATACTGTGAGGGAAATCTGACGAGGTCTGCTAGTGGCTTTTTAAATGTGCAACATGTCTGTGCAAAACTCACCTGTCTTCAATCCAACTTCATGTATTTTTATAAAGATTGGTGCAGTTAAACGTTATTTGAGTTATTATAAACAGCAGATGAAGAAGTAATAGTAGTACAGGTTAACCAACTCTTGCTGATGTAAATACAGTTTAGAGGATGAAACACAATGATGAAACATTCATAGTTTGTAATGCTGTGTTTCAGTATGTTGTAATGTTTCAAATGAAAGGGCTCTTGTCTGCGCTTCAGGATCATTTAGAAGTAGTGAAACTCTCTAAACTTTAATGCAACACAGACAACAGCAGAACAGTTTGTGCATTGTTTTCCTCTGAAGCAGCCGCGGCTCTAAAGAGGATGTTCTTTATTGCTCAGGCCTTTTGCTGGAAACCTAGAAAAAAGGAAAGATCCTTAAAAGGAGAAGCAGCTCTGAGATGGATCGCAGTCACAATCTGACTCAGAAACAGCCTCTTCTTGTTCTTGTTGACATCTGTTTGGTGACGGTGTTTTGGGGATGTGTGCAGATGTGTGGCTGGTTCAACAGAAAACACTGATCCTTTGTGTGAGATTAGCTGGAGCGAGTTAGACCACAATAAGCTGCAAAATACCCAATAAAACCATTAAAGAGCAGAAACACGCCGCAGGAATTTCAGCTGGTTTTACTGTGCACGTCATAATTAGAGCCAATTAACGTTTTTCTTGCAGTAACAGAAGTCAAATGTCTCTCTGACGGTGCGACTGCTGCTTTCCTATTTTACTTCCAGATAATTGATTTCTCAGGCTGTGCGTCAGGGATGATGTAACCCTCACCGCGGACATGTTGTTTGACAGGAAACATGACGAGGTCTGTCAGTGGTTTGCAACATGTCTGTGAAACTCACCTGGAAACAAGCTTCTGTTGATCAATCGCACTTTACCTGTAGAGCTACTTTCAAATAAGGAATTGGTGCAGTTCAACTTAAAGAGGACCTATCATGCAAAATGCACTTTTTCATGTCTTTTATACATAAAGATGTGTCCCCGGTGTGTCGGGGAACTCACGCAGCGTCAGAAAATAAAACCCTCTCTTTTCCTCCGTACCCAAATCTCTAAAAACGGAGCTGATCCAAATTTGCGTCCGCTATGACGTAATATCGGAAATGTGGACCCACGGCCCAATCAGAAACGTTGCTATCAGAAACAATGCCCGACTGTTTTGGACGTAATATGGTCGGTGTTTACATTAGCATCGCTAACACTCAGAGCTAACCTGTACTGGAGAGCATGTGTGTGAAGAAGCAGGAAATATAAAGGAACTCACCTTGTGGTATAACCGGCAAGAGAGAAAGCCTTTGAGCTCCATACTGTTTCAGAAAGAATCCTTGATAATCCACGATATGGCGTTTCATCACGGCAGTATTTAGTTTAGACA
>CM062264.1:38865659-38930659 GCA_031216635.1 Dissostichus eleginoides | reverse complement strand
TAAACATAATAAGAAAATTCCAAACGTTTTTTACAAGTAAAACGTTGCATTGGAAACCTTAAAGTATTCAAATTAAAAGTACACATAATGCTGAAAAAACCCTGTTTCGTGGTGGTTTTACTTTCATATATTGATGGGTATTTTCATATTTTTGTCTAGCACTACAAAACTTGATGCCTGGTTATCACGTTCAACATATTTATCATATTTCTATTCCTCCCTACAGTCCGGTGTTTGACGACATTCCCATCCGAGGCCTGCGGTATCTCTCCCAGTCCACTGACTCTCTGAACAGAACCAACCAGGTCACTGAGTCCATGGAGTCGCTCACTGACGAAGGTACACGCACGCACGCACGCACATACACACACACACACACCTGCACACACACACACACACACACGAACGCATGCACGCACGCACGCTCGCACACACACTGACAGCTGGTTTCGGAGACTCTGATATATCTTTATCCAACAAAGTTTGAACAAAATCTGTTAATAATGATATTCACTTTCCCTCTAATGTTTGAAATTGCACGTCAGTGTATCGCATATCTTCACATATATAATCTATTGTTATTAAGTAACAATTATTTATTATTTACTGACTGGATCCTGTCTAAAGATATTTATATATGGAATTATTTATTTCATGTATAGATAATACAGCAGCTAAAGAAACAAAAACAAATATTGAAAATTCAAAATTGAGCCTTTTTTCTAAAGTTGTATAAACAATAATCCTATGCTGTGTAATACAGATAACATCTACAGCTTGGATCTAAACTGTGCATGTGTTTTGTTTCTTCAGGGACGGAGATGATGGACGGACAGCTGATGGGGGAGTTCGAGGCGGAGGCCAGAGAGATGGAGGCGGACTCCTGGAGTCTGTGTGCAGAGCAGGAGTATCTGCAGCAGCTGGACAAAGAGCTAGTGAAGAAACAGGACGTCATCTACGGTACAGAGATATGCATCTGCTCTTAGAGGAAAGTCATGGAAATTCAACATGCTAATTCCAGGCCCTGGAAAAGTTATGGAAAACAATATTTCATGGAAATTTAACTAAAGTTGCATCAAATATAATTTATATTTTATCTAATCGCCGAAATAGTAATACTATAATGATAATAAATACTGTATCGTATAGTAATGAAACGTAAAATGGCCTTTAACTGACGAGGTATTTTGCTGGTGAGAGATTTTAGTGGCTTTAGCGTGTAGAAGCTAGTAAGCCAACTATTTGATTTGTTTTTGGCTCAACATGTTTCAGACCTTATTTTCCCGTTCCATGTTAAAGTAAACCATTTTCAGTGGTACGCTGAGAAAGAGTCATTTTTTTGGTCATGGAAAATTAGGTAAAGGTCATGGAGAAGTCATGGAAAATCATTGGTGAAAAAGTGTATGAACCCGGAACACCCCAAAAGCACCGTTTTGAAATCAACCTGTTGAAAGGAATTCTTCCAGAAAACCCTAGCTTTCCTCTCGTGTCTCCATGTCGAGTATACTGTAGCTTAGAGCATGTAGAAAACCTTGCTCTCACTTTTCAAAGCAGAAACAGCTTTCTGAAAATAGCCAAGTGACATACAGAGATTTCTATTCGGATTTGCAGAAATGTTTTCTTAAAACTGTAAAAATGCAAATCAACGCGTAGAAAGGACAAACACAAAAGCATTTAGCATTCATAAATAAAAACTGGATTCTCCAACAGATGATATGAAAGATATTTAATTGACTGGTTAATAAATAAACTCCATACTCCCCCTTGAACTGCTTTGAATGTGTAATGAATATATGGGTGTTTTGTATGATGTATCTAAACTTGCACATTGAACGTCTCTGAGCGCCTTTCAAAAGCTGCTGTAATATAATAATGGAGCTCTTGTTTAAATAGGCTGTTCTCTGATCAGTGAAAGTGTTTGAATAACTCTTCATGTGTAACTCTGACTGAGTTTCACTTCCTCGCTCAGTAATATCACTAGTTGTTATTCTGTCTATAAAAGTAGTCTTTCTGGTGACATTTAGGCCTTTAATTAACCTTAATCTGTACTTCTCACACTGGTATCATCCTGCAAACAGTTGTATGTACAATAGAAAAGATTATTATACAGTATTAATAATAGAGATAAAAAGGATTTCATGTCTTAAAGCAGTAAATTATAAATTTGACTCTGACTGAGTCTCACTTCTCTCTCTCAGAGCTGATGCAGACGGAGTTGCATCACATCCGCACGCTGCGCATCCTGTCGGAGGTGTACAGACACGGGCTGCAGAAGGAGCTGACGCTGGAGCTGCAGACGGTGGAGAGGCTGTTCCCCGTGCTGGACGAGCTGCTGGAGCTCCACACGCAGCACCTCCTGCGCCTCCTGGAGAGGAAGAGGGAGAGCCAGCTGCAGGCGGGGGGCCACGGGGGGGGGAGAGCCATCCACCGGATAGGAGACCTCCTGCTGGGACAGGTGAGGGGGGAGGAGGGGCCTAAGAGAGGATAAATGGAGATATGTGAAATTGGACAACCCAAAGAAAGTCTAGAATTAGAGAGAGTTCATACAGAAACATTAATAAGCTTTAGAAAACACCAAATATCCTAAAAGTAGAGTAACCCTGAATACTTAATGGTCCCAAAACATGTTAAAGCTCCTATACCGTCACATGATCAACCCATTTCAAGATATTGTACCTGTGTTTATGGTGCATATGTTATATTACAAGAGCATACAAAACGAAACACTAGCATTAGAAACACATTCCTTGTGATGAAGTGAGTAGGATGGTTTAGTACTTTGATTCATACTGAACTATTTAAACGACTTTGAGGAAGGTCATCAAAGAGGATAAATGGAGATATGGGAAATTGGACAACCCAAACTCAAATCTGAAACTTGGGAACAGAGGGTCGGACCCTAAACAGAAAGTATTATTCACACATCTAGAGTAAGAGAGAGTTCATACCCACTGAAACAACTGAAATGTCGACTTAATTAAATGAATTATGTCAATAAATGTCACATGTCTGTATTAGGTTAGTTGAATGCAATCATCTTAAAGGTGGGGTAGGTAATTCACTTCAGAAACACTCGTTATATTCCATGGAATGCTCTTAACATCCCGATAGCAATGAATACATTAAATGCTTTGACAATAAATACATAAAAACATGTCATCTGTGGAAGCCGTAGCGCTGTAAAAAGCACGACCAATCATCTGAGCCGGCCCGGCTAAAATAACTGGATGGCCTACCTGCCTGTCAGCCTTCCATCTGTGCACAAACTGATCTCGTGCCCTCATTGGTCATGTGCGCGTTCGTGTGTGTTGGAGGAGGGGCTCTGTAAGGAAGGGGCAGATTTTCGGCTGCGTACTTTCAAATTCTAGCGCACTCCAGCTGGTTTCTCCATTCTTACCTACCCCACCTTTAAGCTGAACCTAATATCTTTTATTTAACATTAATATTATTGGAAGATGGAATATAAAGAATACATATTTGGTTATTATGCAAACAAAACAAAATGCAAAGATTGTGGTACAATGTGCACCTTAACTTATTTTTAAAAATGTTATCTTTTGATTGCGTGTTCTAACCTTTACTACCATTTTTTACATTTTGTTCTTGTTTATTTTTTACATTTTTCAATTTCAAATATTTCTCTTTTTAATCTTAAGATTTTTGAGTTTTTAAACTTTACATTTTTTATTCATTTTTTCAAATATTATTGTCATGGTTACTATTTGTTTAATTCTGATGGTTACAGCTGCTGAACATCAACATGTTAGCTTTGTCATTATGAGCGTTTAATTACAGCCACACAGTCGCCCTTTTTTGTGCAAAAATAATAATATATAATATATACGCCTCTAATGTAAGGTTACCTTTGTTTAATATCATGATAGTGCCCAACACTACCCACAAACCCCTCACATCTCTCCCAGCTCATTCAGTTTACATTTGAAGAAATAGTTAGCTCTTGTTTCTTTAATGTTTCTTTGCCCCTCTCTCACAGTGTTAGTTTAGTGTGTTCATGCCTGTGATATTCTGCTCTAGTTCTCAGGAAGCAACGGGGAGAGCATGAAGAGGGTTTACGGACGATTCTGCAGCCGCCACAACGAAGCTGTGAACCTTTACAAAGAACTGCTGACCAAAGACAAACGCTTCAAGGCCTGCATCAAGGTGAGACCCCTTCCTCTATCTGTGGTGTTTCTGTGTGGAGACGTTGTTCTTTCTCATGATCTTAAAGGTCCCCTATTATACTGTTTTTCATCCATATATTATAGGTCTCAGATATATACAGAGCCTGTCTCTGATTGGCTGAAACACCAAACAGATCATTGCAGCATCCCATAATCCCCTCTGTTTCAGCCCTGTTTCCAAAGTGCTGATTCTCTGTCTGTTACTTTAGATGAAAATAAGGAGCCCCTCCCCACGCCCCTCTGAGAGAGATTTGGTTAAAAAGAACACAATGGTGCTCTAGGAGGAGATTCAGGTGATAAGGTGGGGGGGGGGGGTTACCTTGGTTGGTGATTGGCTAATGGTTACACAAGCCAACACATCGTTATGACATCATAAAGTGGCCAAAATCTGATCAGCTCATTTTCAGACAGGTTTTTATAGAAATGGATCAGGACAAAAAGAGAGAGAATCTTTGTTCCTGAAACTTTCAGAGTCTCTTTACACAGAGGGGACACATGTTGATGTAGAAGAGACATGAGGAAGAGGGGACACATGTTGATGTAGAAGAGACATGAAGAAGAGGGGACACATGTTGATGTAGAGGAGACATGAAGAAGAGGGTACACATGTTGATGTAGAGGAGACATGAAGAAGAGGGGACACATGTTGATGTAGAAGAGACATGAAGAAGAGGGGACACATGTTGATGTAGAAGAGACATGAAGAAGTGGATTTTGCACAATAGGTGACCTTTAAAGTAGTCTGTTTCTCCAGACATGATGTTGTTCTGTTGACGGAGCTTCTTGTTCCGTTTCCCTTTCTCTTATAGCCTTTTTCACATTTCCATCAGTGCTTGTATTTGTAGAAAAGCAACCCTACCCTCGAGACTTCTTCCAGTAAACACTAGATGAGCTCCCCATTGTTAACAGCCTGCTGCGTGGGCATGTTTCACTAAAGCACTTGTTGTTGTTTTTTGAACAGAAAAAGATGAGTAGCAGCATTGTGCGGAGGCTTGGTATCCCAGAATGCATCCTGCTGGTGACCCAGAGGATACGAAGTACCCGGTGCTGATTCAGAGGATGCTTCAGCACACGAGAGGTGAGCTTCCTGTTTACGGGATGATATGAATTATGCAAAGTGGAAGGAGGAAGCTGCTTTTAATTGGGTTGAAGTTTGCAGAATATATACAAGTAACAAAGCAGCGTGTAGTTAGGAGAGTGGATAACTAAATGTAATACCGTATTATATTTCATAACAAATTCAGATGTTATTGTGTCTAAAAGTAGTCTTTACTGGTGACATTTAGGCCTTTCATTGACCTGTCTCTGTACTTCTCACACTGGTATCATCCTGTCTTATATGCAATAGAAAACAGTATTATGCAGTATTAATAATGGAAAACAAAAGGATTCAATGTCTTAAAGCAGTAAAGGGTAATCTCATGTTCAATCAGAAGCTGCAGTAATTATACTCTGACATAAAGAAGTGACAGAATGAGGCCAATTCACTGCGTTAAAGAACATGTTAGCTCACTCATAGATCATTACGTTGATTTGGAGAACAAACCACATCCAAACATTTCAGCAGGAACGTTTTTCTTTCCTTTACACTAATATGTCCTTTCTATTTCTCTATCATGTTCATCTTGCAAACTTAGCTTAGCATGCTAACATATCTCCTATAAACGCTCGTCAGTTCCTCTGATCATGGTTACATTTAAACCCCCGTACAGCTCCTGTTTACTCGTTCTAGGAAAGCTCCTGGAAAGCTGAATTTCTCACATAGTTTGACATATTTCGAGACGAATGAGACACATGTTGGACGGGTATTGGAACATAATAGTTAAAGCCGACTTTAAAATACTTCCCCGCGTGTTTTAATGTGATTTAGAGCAGATCTGGTCCGCTGGCCTCCAACTGTGTGCGACGCTCTAATCCTTCCTCCAAAGCCTGTTTATAGTTCTCTGTGGGATGGTGCAGCGCTGTGATAATCCCCAAGGTGCTTTAAGAGGACTCGAAATAACACAACACACACACACAGTGGAAATAACACAACGCACACACAGTGGAAATAACACAACACACACATAGTGGAAATAACACCACACACACTCTGGAAATAACACCACACACACTCTCAGTTGGAGACGGTGTGTTAGTGCCTCGGAGCAATGAAGTACAACTAAAGGAGGAACATATTCCACTTTGGGGGGGGGGCATGTTACCCAAACACATCAGACACACTTCTCAGGGTGCATGTTGTAATCCTTGGCTTCTCCTCTAAATGTAGTAAGGTGAATAGTATTTGTTACATTTGCTGATTCGCCTCCATGTCTATCTTTTATCACTTACAACTAAATTAGACTGACCCTGTGTTAAGAGCGTTTTGAGGCTAAATTAGTTTAAAATTAAATACAAGACTTGTTTTAGATTATATTCGTATTATTATTATTTTTTATGATATTATTTTTTGTGTAATTTTTATTTAATTTTCCATTTTTATGAATTTTAAGTAATTGTTTCTTTTTATTGATATGTGTATTATTTTATGAATCTCGGTTATTGTTATTATCACATTTATTTTGTACTTTTTCTCCCAGAAATGAATATTTGGCTTTAATTCCCACCTCAATGGGGTGTCAGGTTAAGATCTCACATTAAACCCTAGACTTGTAGACCCTCCTCTCTGTTTCTAACTTCCTCTCCCCCCCCCCATGTGTCCCTCAGAGAGCGAGGAGGACCACGAGGACCTCTCTGAGAGATCTCTTATTAACCCTCACACCCTTCTCTCTGTTTCTAACTTCCTCTCCCCCCCCCCATGTGTCCCTCAGAGAGCGAGGAGGACCACGAGGACCTCTCTGAGAGATCTCTTATTAACCCTCACACCCTCCTCTCTGTTTCTAACTTCCTCTCCCCCCCCCATGTGTCCCCCAGAGAGCGAGGAGGACCACGAGGACCTCTCTGAGAGATCTCTTATTAACCCTCACACCCTCCTCTCTGTTCTCTAACGTCCTCTCCCCTCTGTGTCCCTCAGAGAGCGAGGAGGACCACGAGGACCTTTCTCTGGCGGTGCGCCTGGTGAAGGAGGTGATCGCGGCCGTGGACAGCAAGGTGAACGACCACGAGAAGAGAAAGCGTCTGAAGGACTTCCACGGACGCATGGACAGCAAGTCCATCATGATGATGAAGAGCGGGCAGATCTTCGCCAGAGAAGACCTTCTGAGGCGGAGGCTGGTGCACGACGGCGGGCTGCAGCTGAAGAACGTCCAGGGGAGGCTGAAGGGTGAGGGGTGCAAAACTGACCAATAGAAATGACTGTAGATGTCACATGACCGGGGAGAATTCATGTCCCAGACAAATATCTTACATCTATTTCCATGATTTCTGTGTTTACACCATTTACTGAGAGATTAAATACTAGCATAAAACACAGCTCTCTGTATTTACAAATATATTTTAGCTTATCCTAATCAAACTGTTTCTCCTGTTTGTTCCAGATGTCCACGCTCTGCTGCTATCGGACGTCTTCGTCTTCCTCCAGGAGAAAGACCAGAAATACATCTTCTCCATGCTGGTACCATCATAAGTTCCTCCCTCAGTCTCTGTATTCTCTCCTCCATCTTCCCTCCACTGATACATACGTTATGAGAGTTTCCAGAGATGCTGTTGTCATGTTTTCCTACCCCACTGTTTTTACTGTTAGCATTAGCTGTTTGGTTAGCGTACCCTCCAGCTATAGCTGCACCTCGTAAAGCCGCTCTGGCTCTCAGCTGCTAACCTAAGTGTGATCAATCATAAAGGTTTTTTTTACCATCGAGTTTACAGGACACACACACACACACACACACACACACTCAGTAGGGGAATAAAAACAGAGGCAGGCCTGTGGCGTAATAATCACATCAATCTTTTTAAAAGGTCGCGGTGTGTTTGAGTTTGTTGACATAGAAAATAACCCGAAGGTCTGAAGGAGGACAGCCATGTGAACCAGGTTTAGTTTGGGGCAAAGAAGTAGCAGTGAGGTCAGAGGTCACCTGGACAGAACTCAGAAGCTGAATGTGGTTCACATGAGGCTCATCCAGAGTGTGTGTTTTTAGTATGCGCAGCAGATTAGCTCTCCCCTACCGAACAAAGAACATGAATCTCAGACAATTGGCTTTTCTGGGTTCCCTTACACACAATCTCAGATAAACATCCTGGGATTCATCATGCCTAACCTAAGTGGATCATAGCATATCAAGTATGTCACTAATCTGCGGATGCTTCGGCTAAAAATAAGATTGAATTTTTCTGTTTATGTCAGTTTTTTAAACAACTGCAAATATGTGGCCTCCAAAGATACCAGATAAGGCTTTAGTCGATCAAAAGCTGGTGAAGTCGGGTTTTTTTACAACTGAAGCATTTTGTCCATCACTTGCAGCCCCTACTGGCTGGTTAGGAGGAGTTAAAGGTTTGCAAACTATGACTACTTTTGTTGTAGTTGCACATGCACTTATAAATGACCAAAACAATTATTATGATGAGTATTGCACCTAGATAAATGAGTCTAGTTACCCATACCCTAACCCTTAACCTTACCCTTACCCTAACCTTAACCCTAACCAAGTCTTCACCCTAAAATTAATGATTCCCCTCATGGGGACCTCCATTTTGTCCCCACAAGGGAGGTGAGTCCCCACACGTGACTGTGTAAACAGATTTAGGTCCCCACAAGTATAGTAATGCTAGGCCACACACACACACACACACACACATATGCACACATGCACATACACACGCACATGCACACACACACGCACAACACACACATATGCACACACACGCACATGCACACACACACACACACGCACATGCACACACACACGCACACACACACACACTAGACTAAAGGCTTGGTTGCTTTAGAAGTTGGATATTGCATTAAAACAGGAAAAAACCCTTTAAAATGCATTTCTGCACAAAGCTCTGGACTTAATTTGATAGAATTGTCACGGCAGAAAGGCGTGCTTACAAACTCTTACGGGATGTGGTCACAATGGTTCAGTTTGATTGGATACAGCAGTAACAGAGCAGCGGTTTGCGGTGTTAGTAAACTCTGCTTCTTACAGTTTGTAAGAAGATCGATATCGATCACTAGAACCCAATGTCTTTCCTTTCCTACCACCCACCCCTCTCTTTCCACTCCTCACTAAATGTCCTGATTTCATCCCCTTCATTTCCTCTCCTCTCCTCCCATATTCACCCCTCCTCTCCCTCTCCATCCTCAACATGTGTCCGTCCTCTTGGACCCCTCCCACTTCTTCTTTCTTCCCCTCTCCCTCCACTGTTGTTCTCTCTCCATAACTCCCTCCTCCTCCTCCTCCTCCTCTTCCTGCAGGACCAGCGCTCCACGGTGATCTCCCTCCAGAAGCTGATCGTGAGGGAAGTTGCTAACGAGGAGCGCGGCCTCTTCCTCATCACGGCGGGCATCGAGAAGCCGGAGATGATGGAGGTGCTGGCCGGATCCAAGGAGGAGCGAAACACCTGGATGCAGCTCATCCAGGAGGCCATGCAGTCCATGTGAGTGGGATCTATTTACTTATTAAATACAAAAACATGAAAGGTTATCTGCTTCCACCTCCATGATGAGATCACAGCTGCAGAACTGTTTGGATAGTCCTTTTTCGTGCACAAATGAGTGTTCAATCGCTCAACATGTTATTTTTTCATTCCTTTTTGTCCATTTGAACACAAACGAAGACATTTAAAGACACCACCTTGGATATTTGATTAATTATTTATACACCAATGGATTTATTTATGAAATAATCTGCATATTATGTGATATTGAATTAATTAATCTTTATAGTCGTTTCTTTTGGTGCAAATATAATATGATTGCTGTTTTCAGCGTCTCAAACGTAAAATATGTTTGAGTTTTGGATTGACAAAACTAGACATGTAAAGACATCACGTTGGACATGTTTTCACTATTTCCTTACATTTTATAATCCACTCAATAACCATATATAAAATAATCTCAAGAGTGATTGAAAGAGAAAATACCCAGAAGCATGAACGCACACAGTGACATGTGTGCTCTGCTTTTAACCCATCCTAGTGCCAGGAGTCTAGTACTAGGAGCAGTGGGCAGCTATTGCGCCCGGGGAGCAATGGGAGTGGGGGGGAAGGGGGGTGTCCTGTGCCTTGCTCAAGGGCACCACGGCAGGGCAGGAGGTGAACTGGGACCTCTCCAAGTAGCAGTCCACACTCCATATTTAGGTCTGTTCGGGGACTTGAACCGGCGACCCTACATCCCACTCCAAGCCCCTACTGACTGAGCCACTGCCGGACATGTTGGATTTTGAGAAACTGGGCTGGCAATGTTTCACTTTCTACTGTCTCGCAGTTTGATATAAATGAACGGCGAAACTGTAGCCCGGACCCATTTACTTCCACCTACTTCCTGTGCCTTCAGTATTGGCCTTTTAGGGTTCCTATATGTGTTGTAACCCAGGAGTTAGACCCGTCCCGTGTCTGTAATGAAGGTAATCTGCTGTCAGGAGGATTATGGGATGTTCTCAGGGACGTTCTGACGCTGGAGAGCTCACTTTAAGGAGAGGATTAAACCACTTCAGCCCGGGGGGGGGGGGTAGATTTACCTCATAACAGGGAGACCACGCTACTCTCAGGAATAGATCAAAACAAATATTTTCCCCCCAAATCCTCATCAGACATTTCTCTCAAATCCGTTTAATCCCTCTTGTTGTTGTTGTGCATATTGACAGGATGTTGATTATTTGTATTCATCATTTCTAAAACATTTGTGTTTCTCTCTACACCTGACCCTCCAAACAACGACTTCATCATTTGAAATGATAAAATAGCACAATATCTTTCCTTCTCTCTTCTTATTGTCTCTTTCCCTCCTTCTCTCTTTTTATTTTCATTCATTTCTTCATTATGTGTAAGTATAACTTGTGCTTGTTGTGAATACTTTTATATATATCTACTTTTGGTATCCACTGTGACAAATTAGAACATATTATAAATCAAATAACATTTTTACATTTGACATTAATTTAGAGAAAATATATATTAATGTAATAATAAAATAAATAACTAATCTAGTAAAATATTGACTTTTCAGAATTTGTCATCGTTACTTGTAGATTTATTCGTAGATGTTGCAATTTCTTCTTTTTTTACATTTAATTGTAATTTGTTTATCGTTTTTTATATATATTTTTCTATTAGTTTGCCACCTGTTGATTTTGGAATTTCCTTAACATCTTAACTTAAATAAATGTGAGTTTCAACATGATTTAGATGGAGCCCAGGGGGTTTCCTGCCTCTTTCTGCACGGTCTATTTGTTTTTGTGCATAAACATTGAAAACATAAACACATGTGTACTTTGAGGTGCTGCAGATCCTGTATGAGTACATATACGTTGGTTTGTAATATAACGTTGTAATGCACGGTGTTTTGTTTCTTCGCTCGCTCAGGGAGAAGGACGAGGATGAAGGGATTCCCAGCGAGACAGAAGACGACAAGAGACAACAGGAGACAAAAAACAAGGAGATGAGAGGTGAGACGAGTGTTTGTGAGGAAGGGATTACGTTCGCTACCAAGGTGGGAAGTAGTGGAGTACAAATACTTCGTTACTGTACTTAAGTACATGTTTCTGGTATCAGTACTTTACTCCACTACTTATATTTCTGACGACTTTTTACTTTTACTTCTCACATTTTGAACACAAATACCTGAACTTTCTACTTCTTCCATGTTCCAAACAGGCTGGTTCCTTTAGTTTGAATGTGTGTTTGGTGGCGTGATCATTATTATTTAGAGTCATTGCGTGCCTATTGATTTGAACACGATCCGTGTATCCATCATTTCCTGGTCTTCTCTAAAGAAGAGGGACCAATGAAAACGTTGTCATGTTGCCGTTGTTCAGCATGGAAACATTCATTAGCTAACAATGACATTATTGTTCTATTAATATAAAGGGAGGTCAGGTACTCTTTAAAACAGCTGCTAGTTATGGGTACTTTTTACTGAAGTACCTTTCAAAGCCCATACTTCTTTACTTTGACTTGAGTAAAGAAGTTTAGTCAGTACTTCTACTTTTAGTATGTTTAAACACGAGTATCTGTACTTCTACTTGAGGAAAGGAAGTGTGTACTTTAGCCTCTCTGAAAGACTCTAAAATGTTCCCTCTTCTCTCAGCGCTGTTGCGGCAGAAGGACAGTGAGATCCTGTCTCTGCTGGAGGAGAAGGTCTCTCTCTTCAGGGGGATGTGGGAGGGTCCGGGCCCCGCAGAGCAGCCCTTCTTCAGGTCGGCCTGCAGCCTGGACCCCCCCCGAGGGGCGGCCATCATGAAGGACGCCCTGCAGGAGGGTAAGAGAGGAAGAGAGGAATATTGTTTTGTTTTTTTATATATTGTTTTTTTATTGATATCATCCACACTTGGATTAGGACTACTGTTTCTGTTTCATGTAAAGCGTCTTTGAGCACCAGGATAAGTGATATACAAATCAAATGTATTGTTATTATTTCTATAATGCATGAGATTTCTTTCCATAGAGCAGACTGATTCAATTGGATCAAGAGTTACAGACAATACAGTCTCTTACCTCCATGTGTTTATGTCACATCTGCTCAAAGACTGTGGCTCAAACCTCATGATGACATAGAGAGGTGCAGGGATGATGATTTTTAATAGGCCGACCTGGAAGTTAGCTTAGCAAGGGCTCCCTCGACAAAAAGCCAATGGGATTTCTCCATTTGATTTTGGAATATCGTAGAAATGAATCTCTGTGTCAAACACACGTTTCTGAAAGCTAACGATAGGCTATAAGGAACGGGTACAGCACGGTCACAACCAAGGATTTTAGTGAGGCCAACACGTGCAAACTCGCTACAAGAATTACTAGAGAGTTGCTGCAGCTTCAGAAACAATGAAAATATAAAACCACAAATGTGCCAAAACACATGCATGTGAAGAAACATCTCCTGTGTTTCTCCTGATGGAGACGTTTAGGTTGTAGAGAGTTTGCACCTGTCTTCCAGCGTTCTCACAAAATCCCAATAATTTGTAGTGAAACAGACCTTAAACTAAACGTGTTTGCAGCTCTAATGCAGTAAAGTCTGAAGGAGTTTCCACTTCTGAAAGTAGCACGAGAGGTTTAGTTATTACAGCCCGTGTTCTCCTCCTCCTGAAGCCTCGGGCAGTAATTCCCTTTATTTAAAATGTGAATTGGCAGTAATGTCATTTCTCCTGCAGACAGTCGTCACATTTTACTCTGAGCAGCATTTATTTCTCATCTAATTTTCACTGCAAAGGTCACAGTAGTTCGGGTCTGAATAGGTACATACATGTGGATATACTGATACTGTTTATGTCTTTCCAGCAGCCAGAGTTTATATAATTTCAGACGCTTAAGATGTAAGTAAAACCAACTCTGTGGTTCAAACAGGTTGTCAATCGTTGCTAAGAAACAGGGGCCAACAGCAGAGAGCAGAGTGGTAACACAGTTAGCCGGTGATTCACTTAGTGACGTGTGTGTGTGTGTGTGTGTGTGTGTGTGTGTGTGTGTGTGTGTGTGTGTGTGTGTGTGTGTGTGTGTGTGTGTGTGTGTGTGTGTGTGTGTGTGTGTGTGTGTGTGTGTGTGTGTGTGTGTGTGTGTGTGTGTGTGTGTGTGTGTGTGTGTGTGTGTGTGTGTGTGTGTGTGTGTGCGCAGTGGAGACGTTACAGGGGCTGGTGAACGGCAGCCTGGGGGGGGCGATGGCCAGCGTGCAGGAGGGCGGAGGCTCTGGAGGATCTGTGAGTTTACCTCGACGAGCGGAGACTTTCGGAGGCTTCGACAGCCACCAGATGCACAGCAGCAAGAGTGAGTCTGCAGCTGAAAAGTGTGTGTGATCCTTTAAAGGTCACCTATTAAGCAAAATCCACTTCTTCATGTCTCTTCTACATCAACATGTGTCCCCTCTTCTTCATGTCTCTTCTACATCAACATGTGTCCCCTGTGTAACTGTAAAGAGACTCTGAAAGTTTCAGGAACAAAGATTCTCTTCTTTTGTCCTGATCCTTTTATAAAAACCGTCTGAAAATGAGCTGATCAGATTTTGGCCACTTTATGATGTCATAACGATGTTTTGGCTTGAGTAACCATTAGCCAATCAGCAACCAAGGTAACCCCCCCCCCCACTTATCACCTGAATCTCCTCCTAGAGCACCATGGTGTTCTTTTTAACCAAATCTCTCTCAGAGGGGCGTGGGGAGGGGCTCCTTATTTTCATCTAAAGTAACAGACAGAGAATCAGCACTTTTGAAACAGGGCTGAAACAGAGGGGATTATGGGATGCTGCAATGATCTGTTTGGTGTTTGGAGCCAAACACTTCAGAGACATGTTTGTATATATCTGAGACCTATAATATATTGATGAAAAACAGTATAATAGGGGACCTTTAATATTCACACACACTGAACCTCCACCTGTTGTTGCAGAGAGCTACATCAGCTCAATGTCTGCTAATGTGCAGCGATTAGCTACTAAAAAGAAGACTAAGGCTAATTTTGTTTACTAACTAATTGGTTAATTGACTTCCAGGTTTTACACTTTAAATATGTTTACTATAGATGTGATGAGATGATGTTTTGGAAATCAGCAGAGGTGTCGACTGAAGAAAAACTATTTTTCTAAAGAAAACTATGATTTCTTTGGCTGGACTAGTTTGACTGAAATGTTAAACTTAATCTGACGTTTGACTTAAACTAATTAAGATATAGCTAATGGGTGAAGTATTTTCCCCCTCTGAGCCACAGTCGCCCTTTAAACCCCTGTTGTTAACGCTCTCATGGCTGGAAATGTGCAGAACAAAAACTCCTCTTTACAGGACTCCCTTTCGCTAGACAGTTATTAAAATATATTTAACATGTTCCATATAACTGAGTCTTGCAGGAGACATGATCCTCATCTTTTCTCCTCTTGTTCCTCTTCCCATCAGGTGGAGACGGGGACGACAGCGAGGATTCGGCGGGGGATTTACGCCGGACGGAGTCTGACAGCGTTTTGAAAAAGGTCTGTTCTCTGTCTGGTCTCTCCTCTCTGAAGACCCTACACTGTGAACTGTCCTCCTCCATTAACTCCACCGTTAAGAAGAGCCTCTCCTCTCTCTCTGCTCTGGATTCACCTCTTGACTCTTCTGCTCACTGCTAATGGCAACCAGCAGCTCTATAAGGAGTCAGGGGTGGAGGGGAATCAATGGGCGGTGTTTAGGTGTAGCTCTGGATCACTACCTAACCATGTTGTGATTTATACGGCAGAATAAGACAGTTTAAGACACATCTGTATTGTATAACACATCACCTGATATATTTAAATACGCAAATCATCATAAAATGCTTACTTTATGTTGATTTAAAAGAAATTGACTCACTAGAATTAAAAAAAATCCCACTTAAATGTGCATTTTGGGTGCTTTAGTGTGAAAAAAGACATGGAATAAAAGCAAAACAGCCCCAGATCTCAAAATAGACCCGTGCACGATACACTTACAAATAAATCAACTATGAGATCGCTGTATTATTATATCTGTTATACATAATGATACCCAGATGCAGTTAGATGATCACAGCACGCCCACATGTGCAGCTATAATCACATTCAGCCGTATGCATAATGTACACACACACACACACACAAACACACACACACACATAATGAGACACACTAACAGATGTGTGTGTGTGTGTGTGTGTGTGCAGGGAGGAAACGCCAACCTGCTGCTGCTGCTGAAGAAGAACAGTGAGGTAACACACACTTCCTGTCTCTAACTCGATAACAGCTGATGTTCACATGGAGACTCTTTCTGTCACATTTATCTGCTTTCCTTCATGTGCAGGCCGCAGCTGAAGCACTCATTATACATATTGGTTTGAAATATAAGTAGCATTATTCTAAACAAGTAATCATAAAAAACAGGTGTTATTGAGTAGGAGAGATAGAAATGGACATCATAAGACTCAATATAAGCTACAATCTTGCATGCGGTTAAATAATCCTCTACTAATAAGACATTATACACATTTATTTATAATAAATATCCAATAAAGAGACAAAAATAACCAAAATATGTTTTAAATCCAGCCCAAAATCTGAATAAACAGGTATTTTTGATTTTATTTTAATGAAACTCTTGTGAAATATATATGTTTGTGCAATAGAGTCTGAAGGTAACACTTGCCTGGAAGAAAAAATATTGCAATAAAATATTAAAATCAAAGGTTTATTCTGAGATAAAACATGTTTTATTAAAAAACCTACTTTAGGCCAAATGTGGTCAAACATTCTGTGTTTTATTCTAAGAATGTATTTTATTGTATTTATTTCTATCTTCTATTTGACATTTTACTTTGACTTTCACAAAATCTAATCTTTTTATGAATTTTTTTGTTTATCTAATTCTAAAATGGAGCAAATCTCTGATTGCTAAGTCATTAAAGCTAAATAGGCCAAAATAGTATCTATTAAACACAATTTAACAAAAAGTGCCATGTGTTTTCTGATAAAACATGCTGTTTCTGCACATGTTAATTATAAATCCTACCCCTTTTTGTCACACGGGACACCATGCTGTCTTTACACTTGCTGCAGCAACACTTTCTGCATATTCCCAGAGTTTTAAATGATGTGTCTGCGGCTCCTGGTGAACATTAATTGGAGCCTTTTAGTCAGAGTAAACAATGCTGGCAGCCGGACGCTCTCAGGCCTCGTCTCTTTGTCAGAGTCTGAATGCAGAAAAGGTCACATCACTTTAACACATCAGGCTTTAATGCCGGCTTTGTCTGAGAGAGTCCACTCTTATAAATTCATATTACCAGAACTCACTGGCTGCGGCTTGTTAAAAGAAAATGTTTAAAATGAAGCTCCCCTGCCGTCAGCGGAGTATTTTAACAAGCAGAGTGCTGAGCAGCTGTAAGGAGCATCAAACAAGTGTTCTCTACGCAACAGGGACAAATACAAGAGACAGAGGTACATGTTTTCATTTGATTTGATGATGTGATGTCTTTTCTCCAACAGTCGGTCCTGAACAGTGTCTCCAACCTGCATCTGCTGCTCAGCACTCTGCAGGTAAATACATTTAAAGAGGACATGTCAGTATGTAGTGTCTCCACTTTAAAGAGTCCTCTCCTGCTGATGTCCAGGTGTATATCAGTATGTAGTGTCTGTACTTTAAAGAGTCCTCTCCTGCTGATATTCAGATGTGTATCAGTATGTAGTGTCTCTACTTTAAAGAGCCCTCTCCTGCTGATGTTCAGGTGTATATCAGTATGTAGAAAATTGAAATTAGAGATGGACTAAAACTTGGTGTGTGTGTGTGTGTGTGTGTGTGTGTGTGTGTGTGTGTGTGTGTGTGTGTGTGTGTGTGTGTGTGTGTGTGTGTGTGTGTGTGTGTGTGTGTGTGTGTGTGTGTGTGTGTGTGTGTGTGTGTGTGTGTGTGTGTGTGTGTGTGTGTGTGTGTGTGTGTGTGTGTGTGTGTGTGTGCGTGTTTAGGCGGTGGTGGTGCAGCAGGACAGCTTCATGGAGGACCAGCGTTTGGCCCTCAGCTCCTCCTCCTCCTCTTCGTCGCGGCCCCCCCCCCGGCCCGGAGGCTCTCTGATCGAACAGGAGAAGCAGCGCAGTCTGGAGAAACAGAGACAGGAAGTGAGCGCTCTGCAGAGGCAGCAGAACGCCCACAGTGAGGAGAAGAGGAGGAGAGAGAGGGAGTGGGAGAGGAGGGAGGAGCAGCTGCTGGAGAGGGAGGGGCTTCTGCACGGACAGGTGACTCTACAGCACTTTATACCTGCTGTTTTATTATAGTATGTGTCTATGCATGTGTGATTCTGCACACTTAGTAGTCTATCTACCTATCTACCTACCTATGTATCTAGTTACTTTGGAACCTTGAGATGCGGAAATGTCGTCATCAGCAGGACATCACGTGGTTTGCGAAAATAACCGAGTGTTAACCATACAAATACAATAAACTAAATGTTGCACACCTCAAAGATTAAGATAAATACAACTAAAAACAACAACATACTTAATGTTTGGTACTTTGGTAGCGTACCCTTTCAATAAATCCCTGCCTGCTCCCCCCCACTGCAGGAGGAGGAGGTGCAGCAGCAGGAGCAGCAGCTGCAGGAGGAGAGGAAGGGTCTTCAGAGCAGGAAGGAGGAGTACCAGAGAGACCTGGAGAGGCTGAGGGACGCCCAGAGGAAGCTGGAGAGAGACAGAGAGGCCGTGCACAGGCAGATCCAGAAGATGGAGGAGGTCACACTGTCGGAGGTGAGAGGAGACTCTGAACTGATCCAGGGTCAGGGTCAGGTTCTTTATTCTGACCTGTAGGCAGTCTGCAGGTAACAGACACACTGGAACAAATGCTGCTCCAAAATCAAGTAAAAAATAATGAAAACAAGGTGTTTTCAAGAAATCAGCCAATAGACTGGTTCAAATATGCTTGCGAACATTTCTTGAATTAAGATGGGATATGTAGATAAAAAGAGATCTTGTAAGTAGCTGGAAAAACAAGCCAAAGATTCTCAAAAGTTAGTGCAAGGGATCCAATATGAAACATGCCAAAACAACAGAGACAACAGACACATCTCTAAAGAATCACCCCCGGCTCCATCACATGTAAAAACGTTTAGACATTCACCAAAAAGCACCGGTACAAACATTATATAAACAAGTATATCATTAATTAGAATATAACAATAAAAAAATTATAGTAAATAATATAAAAAATATTGATGAGCAGTTACAAATATACTCATACGTATTTAAAAATAATAATAATTAAAGCTGCAAGCAGCGTTGAGCGGGTCTTCGACGCTCCGCAGGCTGTTGTCCGCACGTCGACGTGTCACGCAGGTGTTTTCCGGACTCGGCCGTTGGTAAACGTGGGAAGTTTCAGGCCGATCGGACAACGTACATGGGAGTTACAGCAGTATCATAAACATTGTGTTTGATGGCGAGTGATCTGTCGCCATGGCAACGGAATTTGATGACACCCCATAATACGCCTAGATGTGTTTAGGGCTGCATCGTTATCAAACCTGTGAAGTGTTGGCCAGTTTGGAGCATGTTCAATGGAGTTATGAGAAAACCGTTTTACGCCGGATGTACCGTTAGCACACATGTGAAGTTTGAGCAAGTTTTGACCATTTACACAGGAGTTATAGCAATATCGTGCTTAACGGCGAGGGATGCGTTGCCATGGCAACAGCTTTTGAGGAAAATTCGCTATTGTCATATTGAGGTGTTGAGGGCCAGACCATTGACTGTCATCTGAAGTCTGGTGCCGTTTGGACGAATTTCCATTGAATTACGTCAACATCTTGTTTTATGGCGAGGGATGCGTTGCCATGGAAACAGCATATGATGACACCCCATAAATGACATAGAGCTGTTGAGGGCCGGACCAATAGCCATCATCTGAAGTCTGGTGCCGTTTGGACCATTTTCATAGGAGTAACGGCAACATCGTGTTTTTTGGCGAGCGATGTGTTGCCATGGAAACGGCATATGATGACATCCCATAATTGGCGTAGAGCTGTTGAGGGCCAGACCATTAGCCATCATCTGAAGTCTGGTGCCGTTTGGACGATTTTCCATCGAGTTATGACAACACCGTGTTTCATGGCGAGGGATCTGTCGCCATGGCAACGGCATATGATGACACCCCATAATTGGCATAGAGCTGTTCAGGGCCGGACCATTCACCAATTATCTGAAGTCTGGTGCCGTTTGGACGATTTTCCGTTGAGTTACGACAACACCGGGTTTTTTGGCGAGGGATGCGTTGCCATGGAAACGGCATATGGTGAGATCTCAGATTTCACGTAAAGTTGTTGAGGCATGGACCGGTGATATAAAAGTGAAGATTGGGGGACGTGAGCGCCCATGTCAGTAGGTTCGCGTGGGCTACCTACTGTCGTGATTTTTTATGGGCTTTTGCCCGTCGTTTTCCCTGTTTTGTGTGGGTTTTGCAGAGCGACTAAATTGATCCTACCGATATCAATCATGCGAGTTGCAGTCACGTGGGCTGTGACGTGGGCTGTGACGTGGGCTGTGAAGTGGGCTGTGACGTGGGCTGTGACGTGGGCTGTGACGTGGGCTGTGCGAGCGATTACCATAGGGTCTTCGCCGACCTCTGGTCTCAGACCCTAATAATAATAAATAAAATGTTTATAGCACATTTCCTGCATGTTCTCCACCAGATGTGTATAACAGCTGTGCCTCTCTCTCTCTCCTCCAGAGGACCCCCTCCACAGCGTCGGATGACTCCCAGTCTCTGGAGCCGGACCCCCAGCCGGAACCCCCCCCCCGCTCCAGACCCAGAGGGAAGGGCCTGAACCCCTTCAGCTCCAGCAGCCTGAAGGGCAACGAGGCCAACAAGCAGAAGTGCCTCCTGACGCTGAGCAAGAACAAGGACAAGGACAAGAAGAAGAAGAAAGGCAAAGGGGGGGGTCCGCAGGCGGCAGGTAGAGAAACACAGGATCTATTATCCAGGAAATACACAAATATAACAAATACAATATGATCAGAGTGCAGGAAGAGGCAGAAAACACACGAGGCTGTTTTGAAGCCTGCACGAACATCTTATGTAAGGGATAATGTGCAGCGAGGCGGTCATCGTGGGGAAAAGAACACCCGCTGATCAGGAGCCCCACGCCAAGATCTGTTGCCACATTCTCAACAAAGTAACGATATGACTCCCAATATGAATTGAAATGCTTTTATAGATTTTGAAAATAGTAGGCTATTATTGATTTAAAATGACATGCATCCGCTAAGAAAAATAGTCCGTTGTTACCGTTTGAACTACGTAGCGTCGGCAGGAACTGCTTCGATAGCGTTTTTGAGGAGCTTTTTGATTACAGATTTGAAAACATCGCTGCTTGCTTTAAAAGTAGCACAATTCATGATGTCAAACCTTGGGAAGTATCTAGATACCCCTGCCCTAATGCCAAAGTAACTGGCAACTGAATATGTGTCGCCGTTTGATGTCTATGTCTGGACTGTTGCGTAAAAAGGAGGGTTTCTGCTCCGTTACTTCTCCTCTGTTTTTTCTTGTCCCAGTTTGAAAAGCAAACTCATGCACTTTGCTTTTCGGCCAAACTGTATACAGTTCAATCGACCGGACTTCTTTCTGCAGATGTGAGCGTCCTTAACAACGGTCAATAAGTGCTTGACAGCGGTCTGTCTGTTCTGGATTAACAACGTGTCACGTGTTCTGAATTGACCAATCAGAATCGAGTATTCAACTAATCCATGTAATAAATAGTAGATAATAACCTGTCCAGCATGCCGAGCATTATTGCTGTTCCAGCAGGCTTTATTTTTCATGAGTTTATAAAAGTAGTACTTTTGTTTTCGTTGATGTATTTGAAAAATATTTCTCCGTGTTTGCCCTTTATTTATAGAACAGCAGCACATAGAGAGGACAGTACATGCACTCTGCACACCTCTAATATGAAACACATTGAATACACACACATTGATACACACACATTGATACACACACACATTGATACACACACAAATTGATACACACACACATTGATACACACACATTGATACACACACACTGAGGCTATTGTCAGTTATTGCATGAATCCTCTCGTGTGACGCTGACTCCTCTCTTCTCCTCCTGCAGACCCTCAGCACCTCCCCGAGCCTCCTCTGGACGGAGAGATCTTCTTCTGCTGAGAGACATTCATCCTCTTCTTCCTCCTCCTCTTCCTCTTCTTCATCATCATCCATCCCTTTCAGAAGAATGTGTTTCCGCAGAGTACAAATACAGGCATAATACTGCTGTTCCACCAGGCTTTACGGCACCTTCTAAATCCTCTTCAAAATGTGTTTTCCCCCTAATCATAACGTAGTGACATTCAACTTTTCATGCAAGAAAGATAAGTGTTTTCTTGTGTTTTGAAATCCACTGCTTTTAGTTTCTGCAAAAAGTCCCATATTGTGGGGGAATTTCATTTATACTTGGAACACATGAATTAAGCAACACAGAAAAGCATTTTTGGGTTTTCTGCTCCACAACATTCCTTTGTACTTTGCACACACACCAATTTCAACACACACACACCAACAGGCTGTTATGTTCATTTACGGAGTGTTTTCCAATGTGACTGAGCGCTGCCACAGACGTCACCAAACACCACTTGGATGGATATACGATTCCCAACAAGCTGGGGAAATGCTTCTAATCCTCCCTTATTGACAATTAATGGAAGAAACCACAGAAGAAAGTCTGCCTGGCAACATGTCTACTCACCATTTAAAGCAGATTTGACTAATTCTGCCTCCAGTTAGTGAGACAAATGCAGTTTAAATACCTCCAGTAATCCTCTATTAAGATTTCATAGCATCGATCTTTCTATTCCTTTGAATAATGGATATCTTCAGATGTGTCTCTTTCTGCAGACGTACAGTAATGAGAGGATTGAGACATATCTCCCAGCATCTAATGGCTCAATTCATATCCTTCAGCGTGCTTCAGAGGATACGAGCCTGATCCTCTGCGTTATCTTCCTCCAATCGGCTTTTATGTCGATGACGAGCGGGGCTTCCCTTCATGTTTTTATTGCATGTATCTGTGCAGGTAGCATACTGATAGCTCCTGTCTGCTCACCTCACTCTCACTTCTCATAACAGGCTGAATGTGGACACGTTTTAAAAGGAGATTGTTTATTTAACGACAAAGCAGAGAGAACAAGAAGCTAAAAACACCAAATGATGCTACGTGTTCAAAACATTTCAAATGAATCAACACTCGAGATGTTGTGAAGCACTTTGGTCCTAATATGTTTTATTTTATTTGTTATCAGCGATCAATCATCTTTGTATTCTGATTTAATCGAGGGCACTGACGCTCGTGAAAAGCGAGATGTTTCGGCTCCTTTTGTTAACGTTGAAATTAAAGTAAAGACGAGTAGCTTTGAGGCAAAGTTTCCGCTAGACCTGTCTTAATTCTTAAGCTTGATTTAAGCCCAGATTTAGGCACACACTGCCTGCTGGACAGGTAGGAAGTTCAAATAAAGGTCCTTCTCCCGGTATTCAGAGCAGCGCCACGAGTCGACTCCTGCCGCCTCTTTTGTCTCGTGTTTTAACTGCTTGTTTGTTAACTCGCCGTCTTTGTGTGTCTTCTTAAGAGGCTCAAAGGGCCGGCCAATTAGCTGCTTCATGGCTTTTGTTTATGGCTTTGGTGTAATCCTGTCCACGAAACAGAGGAATGGGCTCCTTTTGTTGGTGTGCTTTGTACGGTGGCCGACGAGTGCGTTGCAACGAAAGAAGCATTTGACCTTTTCAGAAACGATGCGAATAAAAATAGATAAATGTGACAAAACACATGCAGTTGAAGAAACATCTTCGGCAACTTAAGTTTGGTTTCTGCAGCTTTTAGTGAACGCTGCGCATGTTTCCTCAAGATGCTGAAAGTTTTCTAAATGCTGCGTGTGTTGTCAAGTTGCTGAAGATGTTTCTTCATGTGTTTTGGCTCATTTTTGTTTTTATATGTGCATCCTCTCTGAAGCTGCAGCACGTTTCTCCTCATTGGAAATGTTTGCACCTTTCGGCCACCGTAGTTTTGACCACTAGAAGGCACTGCACCCATGACTAAATCAAACAACTAGAAAGTATGAAGCAATCTTTAATTTTTTTGACATTTCCCCCTGCTGTGAGAACATGTTTCTCAGCAGGTCATCGACACACGGAGAAAATGAGACGAGCGGTGGCTCTCCCACTCTGTGACATTTTCCCCACAGCGTTTGTAAGCGACTGGCCGAACAAATAAGTTGTCAGAGATTGTAATTGGTTATTCAGTGAATCCAGTCATCAGCAGCTTTAATGTGGGGAAAGAGAAAGCCACAGGACAATCAGACGACCCCCCCCCCCCCCCTCCCTGCGTAGCCTTAAATCTTGACGATAAAATGAAATGCACTAGCGAGAGGAGAGCTTTTATACCTCTTGCTTTGAGACGACGAAGGAAATGTTCGTACTGTAAAAGTGGTACACGATGGTTTCATTCCCAACAAATGTAAAAAAAAAAGAAGGGCAAATGTGTAAATATGATTTATGTATAAAACAAATCAAATGTAAAAAAAAAAAGGTTTCGTTTGTGATCTATCGCAACATTTTTTAAGAATGTTTTATTTATGTTTTATTCTCACCCTTAATGGTGGGGTGATGTAAAGTCATATTGCTCTGGTAATAAAAAAAATCATAATGGACATTTTGAGTGTTTGCTGTTAATTGCTCCACTTTTCATCTGGAACTAATTGCTTTGACCGCTGTCATTTTGAGACGTGACATTTATATTTGATCTAAACTCATCTGTTAAAGAGGAAATATTCTGCTGATGTTCAGGTGTATATCAGTATGTAGTGTCTCTACTTTAAAGAGTCCTCTCCTGCTGTTGTTCAGGTGTATATCAGTATGTAGTGTCTCTACTTTAAAGAGTCCTCTCCTGCTGATGTTCAGGTGTATATCAGTATGTAGTGTCTCTACTTTAAAGAGTCCTCTCCTGCTGATGTTCAGGTGTATATCAGTATGTAGTGTCTCTACTTTAAAGAGTCCTCTCCTGCTGATGTTCAGGTGTATATCAGTATGTAGTGTCTCTACTTTAAAGAGTCCTCTCCTGCTGATGTTCAGGTATATATCAGTATGTAGTGTCTCTACTTTAAAGAGTCCTCTCCTGCTGATGTTCAGGTGTATATCAGTATGTAGTGTCTCTACTTTAAAGAGTCCTCTCCTGCTGATGTTCAGGTGTATATCAGTATGTAGTGTCTCTACTTTAAAGAGTCCTCTCCTGCTGATGTTCAGGTGTATATCAGTATGTAGTGTCTCTACTTTAAAGAGTCCTCTCCTGCTGATGTTCAGGTGTATATCAGTATGTAGTGTCTCTACTTTAAAGAGTCCTCTCCTGCTGATGTTCAGGTATATATCAGTATGTAGTGTCTCTACTTTAAAGACTCCTCTCCTGCTGATGTTCAGGTGTATATCAGTATGTAGTGTCTCTACTTTAAAGAGTCCTCTCCTGCTGATGTTCAGGTGTATATCAGTATGTAGTGTCTCTACTTTAAAGAGTCCTCTCCTGCTGATGCTCAGGTGTATATCAGTATGTAGTGTCTCTACTTTAAAGAGTCCTCTCCTGCTGATGTTCAGGTGTATATCAGTATGTAGTGTCTCTACTTTAAAGAGTCCTCTCCTGCTGATGTCCAGGTGTATATCAGTATGTAGTATCTCTACTTTAAAGAGTCCTTTCCTGCTGATGTTCAGGTGTGTATCAGTATGTAGTATCTCTACTTTAAAGAGTCCTCTCCTGCTGATGTTCAGGTGTATATCAGTATGTAGTGTCTCTACTTTAAAGAGTCCTCCCTGCTGAGGTTCAGGTGTATATCAGTATGTAGTGTCTCTACTTTAAAGAGTCCTCTCCTGCTGATGTTCAGGTGTATATCAGTATGTAGTGTCTCTACTTTAAAGAGTCCTCTCCTGCTGATGTTCAGGTGTATATCAGTATGTAGTGCCTCTGCTTTCAAGAGTCCTCTTTTGCTGATGTTCAGGTGTATATCAGTATGTAGTGTCTCTACTTTAAAGAGTCCTCTCCTGCTGATGTTCAGGTGTATATCAGTATGTAGTGTCTCTACTTTAAAGAGTCCTCTCCTGCTGATGTTCAGGTGTATATCAGTATGTAGTGTCTCTACTTTAAAGAGTCCTCTCCTGCTGATGTTCAGGTGTATATCAGTATGTAGTGTCTCTACTTTAAAGAGTCCTCTCCTGCTGATGTTCAGTTGTATATCAGTATGTAGTGTCTCTACTTTAAAGAGTCCTCTCCTGCTGATGTTCAGGTGTATATCAGTATGTAGTGTCTCTACTGGGACATGTCTCCATGCTTTAATGTTCAAAAAGCTCTTTATTGTTCTCATACTGCCTGTGCTGCAGCACCTCTTTTCACCCTCTGTCTGAAACCAGAGCCCAGTCTTTTCTGATTGGTTAGCTGGCTGGCTCTGTTGTGATTGGTCAACCGCTTAGAGATGTCCTGCCCCTTAGTTTATCACGCACAATGTGTTAGAGCGCTAGCCAATAGAGTGCACGTGTTACATATTTCACTGTAACAAAATAGAAGTAAGTAAAAGGTAAAATATCCAATTAAATCACAATAAATAAGGATAGTTAAGAGGTTAAAGTCAAATAACCATTTTTTCAAAAAGGATATACATACTGTATAACCATAAGAATATCCAATACATTAAAATAAAAATAAAATTAGGATATTTATATAAACATAAGAAGCTAAAGTAAAATATCCAATTCAATAAAATACAATAAGGAAAAGGTCCTTAATTTAGCAATTAAACACCTTTTTGTTTCGGACACTTTTTTGAAGAGGCATTTAAATGTCGTGATCTGGTGTTTCCATTAGTGCTGTGTTGCCAGAGGAATCAGCTGACAAGGATCTGGATGTGTTGACAGCAGGAACACACCTCCACCTCCCGGTAAATAAAGAGGCCGCGGCTGTAATCTCTCCACGCTCCACACACACAGGATCTTCCCTCTGGAAACCTCCACCCTGACGGTTCCTCCACTTTCTGTTTTTATTCTTAACTGTACGATCTTGTAAGACACACGGGTTCCATCTCCAGCCCATCTCTCTCCTTATCGATCGAGCCTCAGGATCTTTTTTACAGCAGCCTCTCTAAATGTTGCTCCATTCTGCTCGTTCAACTTAAAACCCCCCGGAGACAAAACAGCAGCTGATAAGAGCCCAGCAGAAAGTCAGTGTTCGCTGCGTTCAGTTCTGTTTACCAGAGGAAAACACTGTAAAAGTTTTCCTATCTCTTTTTCCGATTATTCCGAAAGGTGAGCAGCAGCAAGCGAGATACTCTCATGGTGATGAAGATAGAAAAGGTTGAAAAACAAGAAAAGACAACTGAGAGAAAAAGTGGAAATAAAGTTATCTCAAATTCTGTTTGAAGCAAAGTATTAAAGAGTCTCTTTTATGCTCTTTTGGGGTTTTCCTTTCATGTTGTGTATTATATAGGTTTCTGTGCATGTAAATAGTCAACAAAGGTCCCTGTGTTCTGCCTGAAACGCCTCCATTGGACTCCTTTGTTTACTTCCTGAAAATGGTGATATCACTTTGTAATCCTCGCGCTACTATTGGCTAGCGCTCCAACACATTGTACGTGATAGGCTAAGGGGCGGGACATCTCTAAGCGGTTGACCAATCACAACAGAGCCGGCCAGCTAACCGATCAGAGCAGACTGGGCTCTGGTTTCAGACAGAGGGTGAAAAGAGGTGCTGCAGCACAGGCAGTATGAGAAAAATAAAGAGCTTTTTGAACATTAAAGCATGGAGACATGTCCCAGTAGAGACACTAAATACTGATATACACCTGAACATCAGCAGGAGAGGACTCTTTAAAGTAGAGACACTACATACTGATATACACCTGAACATCAGCAGGAGAGAACTCTTTAAAGTAGAGACACTACATACTGATATACACCTGAACATCAGCAGGAGAGGACTCTTTAAAGTAGAGACACTACATACTGATATACACCTGAACATCAGCAGGAGAGGACTCTTTAAAGTAGAGACACTACATACTGATATACACCTGAACATCAGCAGGAGAGGACTCTTTAAAGTAGAGACACTACATACTGATATACACCTGAACATCAGCAGGAGAGGACTCTTTAAAGTAGAGACTACATACTCATATACACCTGAACATCAGCAGGAGAGGACTCTTTAAAGTAGAGACACTACATACTGATATACACCTGAACATCAGCAGGAGAGGACTCTTTAAAGTAGAGACTCTACATACTGATATAAACCTGAACATCAGCAGGAGAGGACTCTTTAAAGTAGAGACTACATACTCATATACACCTGAACATCAGCAGGAGAGGACTCTTTAAAGTAGAGACACTACATACTGATATACACCTGAACATCAGCAGGAGATGACTCTTTAAAGTTGAGACACTACATACTGATATACACCTGAACATCAGCAGGAGAGGACTCTTTAAAGAAGAGACATTACATACTGATATACACCTGAACATCAGCAGGAGAGGACTCTTTAAAGTAGAGACACTACATACTGATATACACCTGAACATCAGCAGGAGAGGACTCTTTAAAGTAGAGACACTACATACTGATATACACCTGAACATCAGCAGAATATGACCCCTTTAAACAGTCTGTAAAGCTTGAATGAATAACGACACGTCAGACATTCTCACACTGATTTATAATCTGCTGAAGATAAGATTCATCTGACATTGTTGAGCTAATTATTGTCGTATCATAATTGACTAGATCCGTCTAATTAATAGATTTAAAGCAGCTTTGAATGGAGCCGGGATGTCAGTGACACAGTCCTAAATCAGTCAGCTTTATCAGCACTTTCCATTCCTCTGATTTATAATAGCTGGAGCCATATTTCTTCTTCCGAGAGGAGGTCTGTCTGCAGTTCATTCACTCAGAGGGCAGAACTCATCAGCGGGTCAGGGACGTTCAGCAGGAAATGATTGTGATATGAACCATCAGCAGTTCATATCACTCCAGAACATAAAATCAGTGCTCGGGCTCCTTACTGTAGTAAAAGAGGAGAGCACAATGTAGAGAGAGACTCATTTAAACTCCTGCATGTAAGGTTTCTCAAACTATAGACTGATTTTTGGCTTCAGCGTAATTATCACCTTTTATGTTGATATGGCTACAGTGTGAGCAAACAGTTGCTGTAAAAAATAGAGGCATACATAAGATAAGATAAGATGTACTTTATTAATCCCAATTTGGGAAATGTTTTCGTTGCAGCGCAGCATAAAACAAAACAAGGCATTGCACATCATAACAATTTAAAAGAGTAGAAATATCAGTTCTAAAATATAATAATCACAAAATAGAAATCAGCTTTAGAGAGTAAGAAAAATATACAGATGACCGTGAAGATAAAAAAATCTATAGACTGTCTGACAAATAAAAACGGTATTGAAGGGCCAATTTTCTGTAAACACAATATAAGCAGGATATTATTTACATAAAGTGTATAACCAAATAGTTTATAGCAGTCTTATTGTGCCTTAAAAAGTCATTGATATGCCAAATGTCACTGTTAACCTACTGTGTAAGTGCAACACTCCAAAAAAACTAAATGCCACAAACTGTGTGGGAGGAAGCTACGATTGCTGCTCTTTCTTTCTACATACAGGTGGGTCTGTATAATATTCCTCAGTCACCTGCATATGATGGATAATAGTTTTGTGTGTGCTTGTTGATGGAGTGCATTGTTTATGGCCGAAAGGTTTGGCTGTTACGTGTTGAAATAAAGATGTTTAGAGATGCTACACTAGCACGCTAGCAGCTAGCGGCTAGCATACCTGTTGCTAATGGCTAAAGTAAGCTAACAGAGAACAATAGAAATGCTAATGAGAACCACAAAGTACTTTTTTTGGTTACTTGTACTTTTTGAAAATCTTAAAAGCAACTTTTATACAAGTACTGTTTAATTGTCTGATTTGTAGTCCTTTAAATTATTTAGCTCATGCATGGCTACACTTGGAACGTTGTATATTTATAAATGAAAATCAGTTTACTGGAGTTGCTCTGTGGTGTGATGTTTTTCCACTAGTAACTGAATAGCAATGGCACAGAATGCATTTGAAACAATGCACTTTCCCAATCGCAAACAGTGTGTGTGAATGTTAGTTTCTCCGAGCTAGTGGCACTTTGTATGAATGTGTGTGAATGGCTGAATGCTGACGTGTTTCTAAAAGCACTTTGATGGGTCCATTCACCATGTAATACTGTTCCTATCACTGTATCAGTAATACTTGTCCCCTCCTCTTCCAGTTTGTCTGTCCTTTGCTCACACTGTGCTACTGAAGGGCTCAGCAGTTTTGTTCTGTTACAGCAGTCAGGCTCCTTGTCATCTTGTTCTTAGAAAACTTTGGTTTCCACGGACCTTTCTTTATTCACCTGAGGTCAAAAAAACACATAAAAACCTGACCATTATTTCTATGGTCTGGGACAGATGCTCTGGGCTGTGACTGTGCTACTGCAACACAGATATTAAAACCAGAAAACACACTGCAGGTGTCATATAAAAAAGGAAATAAAACAGAAAAGGAAAATAAAAATGTCTTTCTTGTCATTATTGGTATAGTAAAAAGTGTAGTGGAGAAATAGTATATTTTCCCATCAGTGGCCTACGTCAGGGGTATAAATATACAGGTATTTAGTGTCTCTACTTTAAAGAGTCCTCTCCTGCTGATGTTCAGTATATCAGTACGTAGTGTCTCTACTTTAAAGAGTCCTCTCCTGCTGATGTTCAGGTGTATATCAGTATGTAGTGTCTCTACTTTAAAGAGTCCTCTCCTGCTGATGTTCAGGTGTATATCAGTATGTAGTGTCTCTACTGGGACATGTCTCCATGCTTTAATGTTCAAAAAGCTCTTTATTTTTCTCACTGCCTGTGCTGCAGCACCTCTTTTCACCCTCTGTCTGAAACCAGAGCACAGTCTGCTCTGATTGGTTAGCTGGCCGGCTCTTTTGTGATTGGTCAACTGTTTAGAGATGTCCCGCCCCTTAGCCTATCACGTACAATGTATTGGAGTGCTTTTTGAACATTAAAGCATGGAGACATGTGACAGTAGAGACACTACATACTGATATACACCTGAACATCAGCAGGAGAGGACTCTTTAAAGTAGAGACACTACATACTGATATAAACCTGAACATCAGCAGGAGAGGACTCTTTAAAGTAGAGACACTACATACTGATATACACCTGAACATCAGCAGGAGAGAACTCTTTAAAGTAGAGACACTACATATACACCTGAACATCAGCAGGAGAGGACTCTTTAAAGTAGAGACACTACATACTGATATACACCTGAACATCAGCAGGAGAGGACTCTTTAAAGTAGAGACACTACATACTGATATACACCTGAATATCAGCTGGAGAGGACTATTTAAAGTAGAAACACTACATACTGATATACACCTGAACATCAGCAGGAGAGGACTCTTTAAAGTAGAGACATTACATACTGATATAAACCTGAACATCAGCAGGATAGGACTCTTTAAAGTAAAGGCACTACATACTGATATACACCTGAACATCAGCAGGAGAGGACTCTTTAAAGTAGAGACACTACATACTGATATACACCTGAACATCAGCAGGAGAGGACTCTTTAAAGAAGAGACACTACATACTGATACACACCTGAACATCAGCAGGAGAGGACTCTTTAAAGTAGAGACACTACATACTGATACACACCTGAACATCAGCAGGAGAGGACTCTTTAAAGTAGAGACACTACATACTGATATACACCTGAACATCAGCAGGAGAGGACTCTTTAAAGTAGAGACACTACATACTGATATACACCTGAACATCAGCAGGAGAGGACTCTTTAAAGTAGAGACACTACATACTGATATACACCTGAATATCAGCAGAATAGGGCCCCTTTAATATTTCGTATTGAAAAAGTTAGGATACACATTCTGAATTACTCAAAGTTTAAAGCACTAAAAGGGTGGCTTCAGTCTCTTCATGACCCTGATAGGAGAGTACAGGACATGAATAATGAATAAAAGGTGGCCGAGTTGACTCCCTCACCTCACACACTGCTTCCTTTTTTAGGATGAAAAGTTCAAGAACAAAGAGCAGAAGTTGTGGATTAGACGCAGGGCTCGTGTAACAGTAACTGTGGCACGGACGCGATGAACTGGACTACATCCTCCCGGTGGATATTCACAGAATGCTGAGTAGATATTATTCCAGGAGGTTTGAGGGGGATCAGGGCTGCGGGCAGTATCTGTACCGCGGTTTCAACGATGCCGGGTCCTCCATCTTGCTCAGAGATGTGAGGATGATTTAGGAGGCCTGTCTTTTGCCAGGGTGTCGAGAGAGGGAGCGGGGCTGAGCAATCCTATTACTCCTCTATGACCCTGCCTCCACACACACACATATTCACACACTTTTTTGGGTGCGTAGGAGGCTCACACAGTGTTGAGGAAGCCACCGCCGCACTTTAAGACCACACTGTAGTCAAATCCAGCTGGAAAAGATGCTCTCACACACCAGAATACAGAAAGTCCCACTACAAGAGATGTATATACTGTTGTTATTCGATTATAATTATTTTAATAAAGATAATTAGAGTGATTGCACCAATGTTGAAGGGAATGGATATACTCTGCATGACTTATAGTGATGCCATGAAATGTGATGCTTACTGACAGGCTGTAAACCTACTGACTTTTCCACTTGTGCCAGGATGAAGTTGACATTTGTGGGTTTTGCATCACCCCTGGTTCCCTCAACAAAAAGCCAGACAACATTTTTGATTTCTGCCGGAAATGAGCTCTGTGGAAAACAAAATTGAATCTAAAAAGTTTTTTTCAGCGGTAAAAATTTCATTTATAAGTTTTGAAGCGTGAATGCAATTCTCTGGAGGTAAGACAACACTTTAAAACCGCTTAAGCGTGGGTTGAACTTAAACAACTAAATACAATTTGTTAAAACACTGACTCATGTCAACGTTTTAGGATTCAACACTAAAGCACTGTTCACAAATATTAGTCTAATTAGCTGTATTTTCAGCAATTGGATTGTTAACACAAATAGTTCCACATATTCTGCTCATTTTCAGGTGTATATCAGTATTTAGTGTCTCTTCTGTGACATTTCTTCATGCTATAATGTTCAAAAAGTTGTTTATGTTAGTAGTGTGTTGGAGAGTAACTCCCTCTGGAGGGAACACAGGGATTTTGGTCTTTGCAAACCGTTTACATGCACTAAAATCCAATATAACACACCAGAGGAAAGGGAAAACCCCCTAAAATCATGATAGGGCCCCTTTAAGATGGCATAACAACAGCCTGATTGAAGAACTTGTAGGGCCTCCCTCATGTAATGTGTATCTTTTACTTTATACTTCAATGTCTGAGAAATGCTTTGCTCATTGTTTGTGTTAATTATTGAAGGGCTTGTTTTTCTCTCTGTCTTGAGGAAAACAAGTGTTTTGTCGAGTTATTTCTGTGGGGAGGGGCGAAAATCACTCCTAGTCAAATAAATCAGGGCTTGAGTGTTGTTAAAAAATGTTCCTTTCTGATACGTGTAACTTGAATTTTGTTTTAAATACTTGTAAAAGAGCCTTATCTAGGTAGTATTTGCTTTTGAGGAGAGAAATAAGATGCTACCTACTTGGAAAAAAGACAAAGAAAGTGGAAATAAGGCTTGTCTACAAAGGACAGTGTGATGCCTGCTTTTGTTTCTACTTCTCACATTACAGACAAAGCAGAAACGATTTAGAACCACATAATTATAAACCCCTTTATGTGTCAAAGTAGCATTATTCGTGTGCAAATAGGACTTCAGTGTCTCTTCCACAGATCCTGTAAATGCACATTAGGTGTAAGTGTTGCATTATCAGTAATAGTGGGTTACTTTTCTTAGGATAATATGCAGTTTAAAACAGACCCATGAGCCTTTTCAACTGAAATGCAGGTAGTTTAATGTGGATTACATCTAGCTGTTTATATCCAGCTAAGAATTTAAAGTAATTTCCTTCTTTAGAGACCATACTGTATCTGCTCTCACTTTCTTCCCATAATTCAGTAGTGTTATGTCTAAAATGCTAAACTAGAGCACAGTTACAGACTCATGGGGACCGCAGCCACCCCCACACATTTGTCAGACACTTACATAAAGCTTGCTAGACTAAGACAAAGTCTCCCAGTCACACATCTGAACATGGAGATGTGCGGACACGCAGATGCACACACTCGCATTTTCTGGGGGATTTCCTGTCGATGCCAACGGTTTGGAGATGGTCCAGATGACCTGAGTGCTTCCTATTGAGCTGCGATCAACATGTTTCCTGTGACACCTCCACTCCCTGCTGGGGCTGGAGGCGGGACAAATAAAACCTAGATTTGTTTTACCATTGATGTTTTCCAAGAAACAGACACCAGCGTATTTTAAAGGTCCCATGTCATGGCCATTTCTACTGATCATAATTCCATTGTTGAGGTCTACTAGAATAGATTTACATTGTGCACTTTTCCAAACTCACATTGGTTTCTCATACAGCATCTCTGTATAGTATGTGTATTCACTCTCTGTCCTAAACGGCTTGTTGGAGTTCCTGCCCCCCCCCCCCCCCCTGTGAGCCCAGTGTGCTCTGATTGGTCGGGACATTGCGAGGCTCGTTGCTGCTTTCCGCTGCTGCGAGGAGCGGACAGGTTTCGGGGTCGGCGATACAGGGAGAACAAGCGAAACTCATCCTGAGCACACACAAACACTCACAGCCGAAGTAAAAACAATAAGTGTGGCTTGATATTGAGTAAGAAAAAGGTTTAGAACGCTGTGAGAATGGGTCTGCGGAGAGCATTTCTCCGCCATCCCAACTCATCTATTACCAGCGTTCAGGGAGCTCTATGCAAGTCAATGGGGACTCCCTGTTAGTTAGCCAAGGGATCCTGGTGTGTGAGGTGCTCCGCGGATTGGTCCATTTGGGCCAATCCTGTCATTTGTTGTTGATTTGGGTGTTCACACGTCACAGAACCCAGGAAGCAAACAATGGAAAATGAGAAATCTCCAACGAGGGACGGGTAATAACCGGAAAAGCATGACATGGGCCCTTTAAATTATGCTTTTGGGGGTTTTCCCTTTCCTTTTGGTGTTTATATAGGTTTGTGTGCATGTAAATGGTCTGTAAAGGCTAAAATCCCTGTGTACCCTCACAAGTGCTTCGGATGTTGAAGCAAATTTTCATAGTGGCCAAACGGTGGTAATACAACGTCATTGGGCCCAAAAATACTTTTCCCATTGACTTACTTTGGGAAAAGACGTCTGTAAATCAGCGTATTATTTTTCTTTGGCTACATAACCTACCAAGTACAAAAACTGTAGCCCTTATTTTAATCATTAGGGTCAAAGAGTTGTAAAATGCTCTAAAAGAAGGTATTTTCCTTCTCCATTAATTTGACTGAGCAGATTCGGGTACTTTTGCTCCCCAGAGTCAGGCCATTTCGGCTGAGAAACTATCATAGGATTGAATGGGATCCCGCCTCCAACGCTACATCCAGTTCTCTTAATACATCCATGGAAACGCCTCCATTGGACTCATTTGGTTACTTCCTGAACATAGTGACATCACTTTGTAACCCTCACGCTCCTATTGGCTAGCGCTCCGTCACATAGCACGTGATAAGGGGGCGGGGAAACAGAACCGGCCAGCTAACCAATCCGAGCAGACTGGGCTCTGGTTTCAGACAGAGGGTGAAAAGAGGTGCTGCAGCACAGGCAGTATGAGACAAATAAAGAGCTTTTTGAACATTAAAGCATGGAGACATGTCACAGTAGAGACACTACATACTGATATACACCTGAACATCAGCAGGAGAGGACTCTTTAAAGTAGAGACACTAAATACTGATATACACCTGAACATCAGCAGGAGAGGACTCTTTAAAGTAGAGACACTACATACTGATATACACCTGAACATCAGCAGGAGAGGACTCTTTAAAGTAGAGACACTACATACTGATATACACCTGAACATCAGCAGGAGAGGACTCTTTAAAGTAGAGACACTACATACTGATATACACCTGAACATCAGCAGGAGAGGACTCTTTAAAGTAGAGACACTACATACTGATATACACCTGAACATCAGCAGGAGGGACTCTTTAAAGTAGAGACACTACATACTGATATACACCTGAACATCAGCAGGAGAGGACTCTTTAAAGTACAGACACTACATACTGATATACACCTGAACATCAGCAGGAGAGGACTCTTTAAAGTAGAGACACTACATACTGATATACACCTGAACATCAGCAGGAGAGGACTCTTTAAAGTAGAGACACTACATACTGATATGAACCTGGAAATGAGCAGAATATTTCCTTTTTAAGTGAAATATTTGGAGTTCTCCCTCCCCCTCTGTATATAACCTACAGTAGACGCAGTGAGGAGAAACAGACAGGAGTGATGTACTGCTGTGGGCGGGGCATCAGTTTAAGTGTTTGCTATATTTAGAATATGTTTTAACTTGCCGTCGGGGAGTACTGATTGCACTGGACAGCTCTTAATTTTACTCGACATGCAAGAGAGCATAAGGCATGGTGGAGGTATATTAGAGCATTAATGGTCATAAAGATTTGAACCATAAAAGGCACTTGAACAGGCCTGAATGAGGTACTTAACCATAGTCAGTGTATTACCTACAGTAGATGATGGTCCATGGTTGAAATCAATTTAAATGTACGCCATATTTAGAACATTTTCACCACTTTTTCTTGCAGTTATACGGCCGTTTGTGGTGTTGGAACTGAAGCCGTTATCATGGTCTAAGCAACCATTTAACAATACCTTAACTTACACTCGTAGTACACACTATAGTCTACTGCTGACATGGTTTTTAGTTTGTGGGATTGTGTAACTTCGACTGGTTCAAGATTCTTCAGATTCAACACAATCACACAACTAAGATCAGCAACTTGTGTGTTATGTGTGGAAACAATTACAGATTTTTCCAATAGTGTATGGTGGCTTGAAGAGAACGTACGATACGATAGGATAATATTTCATTGTCAGATCTTGACAGAAATGTTTCTTGCATTACAGTAGCTCCACTTGCAACATGAACAAGGACAAATATCAAGACAAGGTACAAGGAAACAGACATTTAACACAACATTAAAATCAGTGAAGGCAACATGCTCAAGACCCTTTAACGCACATTTGACCATTTTGCACAAAGGAGTGCTTCAAGCTAACCTTATTATTACATAGATTGATATCAGTTTTTCATTTCCCGGTCATTAACGGCGATCTGACTGTCACGTTAAGTGGTGAAAATATTCTTAATTTAGGGTGCAATCAAACCAATTGTCCTATATTGTTTTGCAGCCGCCCCTGTCCATTACTTTGCTTTTTCCTGGTACTCCGTTCTGTTTCTGCAAACTGCCATCTACTCAATGTATAAGTACCTCATGTAACCCCACTTTGAAACATCAGAACAATCCCTTTGAGTCATCAAGTGGCTTTTATGATTCAAGTCTTAATGGCCTGTATTGCTTCCATACTCCTTCAACATGCCTTATGTTCCAGTTGGCCAGTAAATAGGAGCTGTCCATTACAGTGCAATCAGTGTTATAAAACCACTGCAAAACCACCAGTGGTGCCATATCTCAAGGAAACGGAAAGGTTGCAAAGACAGGAGAGAGTTAAATGAAGTCTATAAATATTAGAGTTTAACGATCAATATAAAGTTCACACACACATACTTGGTGAAGACAAACTACCTGATGAAAAAATTAAAAAGAAGCATGTGGTCGGGGGTTGCATCCTTCCAAAGTGCAGAAGCTTCCCCCCCCCCGGGACATTTGTTCTGATCCGATTGGCACGATGCAGGAAATGTCAGCCGGCCTCTCAAAGGGCAGCGATGAGTTCACTTTCACCTTTATATCTTCATTATATTCCCAACCCTCACCTGCTTTGTCTCACTCTCATCAAAGGAGTGGGTAGTAATAAGAGTCTCCAAAACTATTGTGAAACAGAGCTATGAACATTTTACCTTTTACTGTCACATTAAAGCATTGCTTTCCTTTGGGACTCTGCATCTGTTAGGCGTTCATATTTTGTAGGTAACCCATGTTTTCTTGGCTTTCCTTAAGAAATGCATTTAAGTGAAGATATGTCTTTTTGGCACACAGCTCATTGCTTTTCATTGTTACAGTTTGTTATTTACGTGTTTTGCCTATAGGTGTAGTTAAGTCTACCTAAAGCAGCATATTTGTGCTGAAGTATCACAATCTAAGACTGTATTTATATATGTTATCAAGCCAGACTTTGTCACTAGTAAGATGTAATAAATCTATGTTGATTGTTATATGTGAACAGTTGAGTTTATAAGTAATGCAATACACTCAGGTTTTGCTATACTCAGTCTGTTATGACCCTGTGGTACCTCGAGGGAGTTTCTCTCCCACAATTGCAAGATTATATTTGTGACTTTCTTATTGTTTGGGATTAAAGCATCATAATAAAGAAAAATGCAACAAAAGGACTCAAACTAGTAGTATACAAGACATGCATTTGCTTTCATTACTTTGCCACTTAATAAACAAGCTAATGATTAGAAATAATCATGGGTAATGCCCAAATGATGCCATATGCCGCACATTTTCCCACCGCTACAGCTATAGCTTCATTGTGGAAATGTATTTTTATGAGGGCCAAAGACAAAATGGCTCCACGCGCTAACAAATGTTCAAATGTTTAGCCTTCCCAAACCTGTGTCCCTTCAGTAATTAGTGTGATATCTTTTTATATTCACCATGTAATAAAACAATACAGCCAGGATGCAGCTCGCGGTGCCAGAGCGGGACTTAAAAGTGGGCTAATTTTGCCATTAAATGGAGCTAACTAGGTCCGCTGGGATCAGGCCGGCACAGCAATTGATCTCAGTTTAGAATAGTTAAGGAGCGCTGATAACGTTCACAGGAGTCTCCCAGTGGCCCAGTGCGCTTGTTTTTTCCACACTGGAGCTGATAGGAGCCCAACTGGACTCCATAGACCCCAAGCTTTCTCTTCGGCTCATTAAAGAAAATGGTTTTTAATAGGCTTGTGTCTTAAAATCGTTACCACTTCATCTGCTAATAGATTCTCTTTGAATTCGGCTCCTCGCTCTACATGGAGACTTTCCATTGGTGCACGTTATTGTGTTTGTCATCAGTATGCAGACACACTGTTTGATTTACCCAATTGATTTAAGTTAGTGATTAGCCTGTGGTGTTGATTGAAGTCTGTGTAGTAAATGACAGAAAACCAAAAGGATGCTAGCAGGAGTCTTTCTTCTTCTTCTTCTTCTTCTTCTTCTTCTTCTTCTTCTTCTTCTTCTTCTTCTTCTTCTCTTCTTCTTCTTCTTCTTCTTCTCTTCTTCTTCTTCTCACTGTGTCTTTGCGCTGGTTGCAGAGGAAGATATTTGCATGTGATTATGTTTACCTCAGAGTTGTGATCTTGATCATGTTTACCTCAGAGTGGTGATCTTGTTCCTTGAAGCCACCGTCCTCTGGGCAAAAGCAGACATGCCTTCTTCAGAAACTTCCCCGAGCTCATTGCAAGGGAAATGGGTCAGAAGCAGAATTTAATTGAGTTCAGTTCAGGGAAGGTGCTGCTGCTGCCTGGCAGGAGGTGGGGAGGATATTGAATACAATATATATATTTTAAAATGTGCTTTGAAACTACTTGGCATCCTGTCAGCTAAGTTAAGTATTCTGGTGATTCTGGTCTAGAGTTAAAATACAATAAAGTAGCTGCGGTTTCCAATCTTTTCTATCGGAATAGCTTAAGTCCTGCTTATTGACACTCCCTGGTATTTTGGAAATGAACTGATTTGAATAGATATTAAATTCAGTGTCATTATGCATGATATAAAAAGTAGATTGTCCAAAAACCTCAAACTTTACATGCAGTTTAAGTGTCATGTCTTGTTCTGTTTGGTAAAATTAGCATTAGTAGTGCTAACAAACCACTAAGGGTGACATACGTTCTATATTACATCCATTTATATTATTTAATATATACTTTTATTTGTAGAAGTCAACCATTTATGCAATATTTTTATCTTTACATTTAAACCCTTTATCCATTGCTTTGATTCATATATTTGTAACCATGTATACATTACTTATAGCTAGCTATCTAGCTATTTATTATTATTAATCTAATGCCTTTGTTGACTTCTGTAACAGAGTGACATCACTTTGTAACACTCCCGCTTCTATTGGCTAGCGCTCCAACACATTGTACGTGATAGGCTAAGGGGCGGGAGATCTCTAAGCGGTTGACCAATCACAACAGAGCCGGCCAGCTAACCAATCAGAGCAGACTGGGCTCTGGTTTCAGACAGAGGGTGAAAAGAGGTGCTGACATGTCCCAGTAGAGGCACTACATATCAGTGGTGAACCGTGTCTATCACAACTGGACCTTCTGTAGACACACACACACACCCCGCCGTCGCCGCCACTCAAACCACTGAAATGCGTAGTGCATGGACCGAGAAAGACGAACCAATCAACGTAACACTGTAATATTACAGATCAACAACACAGATACGATTCTCATTTATTCATTTTATTTACATTTTATTAAAAAAAAATTATATAATTAAATCGATTTTTGTTTGTTTTATCTGAGTGTTTCAGGGTATTCTCTGAATACCTTGAAGGCCCTGATGGTTCACCACTGCTACATACTAATATGAACCTGAAATTAAGAACAATAGGACCCCTTTAACATCAAATAGTAATTAAGTTGGGCTACCTACAGTCTCAAGTACTTTGTGGCAACGGCTTACATGTTTGCGAATCTCTAATCTAGAGATAAGAGAAGGAAATGTCGGTGTGAATTCAAGATAGTTTGGAGAAGCTTTGGAAGTAAACACTAGCAGTGAACATGGCCGCCTGTTTCCCTGTTAGTTTGCTCTGTGGCTGATACAGGCAGCCCAGGGTTGTACCGGGCTTGAACCAGCATGAAAGTGTGGAAGCGTACAGTGTGAAGCTGACAAACAGCATGGAGCTCGGCTGACTGTCCCCGAATAATTACAGTCCGCTCTAGAAAGGAATGAGAGCAGGAGGCGGCTGCAGAGTCTTATCAGTGTCTCTCCGTGTCGCCTGTACTCCTAAGTGCACTCCTCTGTTTCTGAGTCTGAATAAACTTCTGTTCGCACTCAGCAGGTCACACTGCTTCCTTTTTCCCAGCTAGTATTTTAAAACCCATACAGGCTGCTACTGTCTTTTTTAAATATTCATATTCATCGCTGCTTGTTATTGTCACGGAGAACCATTAAACCTCAATTACATATCATTTGAATACCCATGGGAGCCAGTGTGGGAGTTTTTTTTTTTTGGTTGTTTTTATAACCAACGAAAGTCGCTACCTAATTATATTACATTGAGAAAAATCTTTGTTTAGTCACCGGGTGAAGTTAATTGGCGTATTGTAAAGGAAATGGAAACAGATTACAGCAGAGACCTTCTGTTCGCCTGCAGACAGCGGGGAAGTTGGACAGCGTCCATGTTAACCTGCTGAGTGGAACAAATGTGCAGAAAAAAAGGTGGGGGGGGGGCGGGACACAAATCCAGTTGAAAGAGCCATTGTGCATCAAAACGTGCAAAGAAATGACAAAGATATTGATATTTGTTTACCTTATTCCAAATGTGTTTACAGCATTTTGGTTTGTGACAGGGTTCATGAGCCTAAACCGCTCTGATGTACTGTAGGCAAGGCAAGTTTATTTATATAGCACCTTTCAACGCAAGGCAATTCAAAGGGCTTTACAAAAATGAAAGACATTTACAGTCGTTACTGTAAGATGGTAATGATTCATAGATACAAATAATAATAATATAATAATACAAAACAAAAGATGACTTGCTCTTGATGCTTGGTTTAGTGTCATAGTAGTTAGATATATATGCAACATGTGACCTACACAGCTGTCATTACGTGGTTCAACATTGTATCCTATGAAAAGTTAAAATTGCTACTAAGATGCTGACGAAACATGCACAGCATTTACTAAAAGCTGCATCAACAAAATGCTGCAAGAAGCTCAAATCAAAACAGAAACCAGGGGACACTAAAGAGTGACGCACACAGCTGGGGGACCAGGGGACACTAAAGAGTGACGCACACAGCTGGGAGACCAGGGGACACTAAAGAGTGACGCACACAGCTGGGACGGAGCGCTTGGTGACGTTCAGGATTATAAAGCTGGACAACTGGCCGTTTCTCCCGGCGTACTTCGTAGCGAGAAATTTCGAGGCTGCACATGTGTAGACTCCGCGGTCTTAAAATCCCCACAATGCTTTGCGCACGGACCAATTTCCAAAATCTTTGGCGGAAAATGTAAGGCGGGGCCTCTCATATGACGCACACTTGCTCGCCTGTTCCACTCTTCGTTTTCCGAATGCCAGGAAGTATTCTTGCCTCGCTTCTGAAGCAAGTGACTCGGAAGACATGTGCTACCAAGCAAGCGTACTCGACATTGAGAAACACCCTCAATGTCGAGTAGAGCTGCTGCAGAGCCACTATTTCAAGTATCTACGTCATCGAGTGGCGCCGAAGGACTGTTTAAATGCATGTTAAATGCCCAGAATTCGGCGCCACTCGATGACGTAGTATACTTGAAATAGTGGCTCTGCAGCAGGTATACTCGACATTGAGAAACGGCCTCTGTCTCTGTTGTTGGAAACTTACCTAAAATGTTTTATGGTCTTATTTTAACAATGTGATCACATGACTCCTTCTGATGTTACTGCAGATCTGCTGTAAGCTAGCTAGCTAACGTAGCTAACCGAGTCATTTCAGATATGGTTTCCGTTGTGTTTTGAGCTTCTTGCAGAATTTTGTTTATACAACGCTTTGAGTAAACGCTGCAGATCTTTCGTGAAGTTGGTGAATGTTTTCTAAATTGTGCGCATGTTTCGGCAAAGATGTTTCTTCATTTGCATGTGTTTTGGCAGATTAGCTGCAGCAAGTTTCTCCTAATGGAAATGTTTTTGGTCGTTGTAGCTCGTTTGCACCTGCTGGCACTTGGTGTTTCTCAAAAACTAAAATGTAAATACAACAACCATCTGATAAAGCATGTCACTTCAGTGATAGGGATAACCCTTGTATATTTTGAATACTTAATACTTTAAAATGATTTTACAAGCAAATATGTTGTTTCACATGTTATTCAAACATTATATAAAAGCCTTTGTCAGGTAGCATTTTATCACCTGTCAAGGCAACAGGAGCTGTAGGCTATTAACTCAATATAGTAGAAAAAAGACAGATTTATCACTTATATAATGGAACATGTCACACCAATTTCAACCACTCTTACACTGGCTGCTCATGTGTTTTAGTATCGATTTCACCCACAAAGCATGCTGGGTATATCCTGTTGTTCTTTCCCTTTATCTTATTCCTTCTGTGAGAACGGAAAACCTGTGGTCCCAAAGTCCAGACGGAGTCCACTGAGGCAGAAGAGACAGAAACTGCAGCTTTGTGAGGAACTGAGGAAAAGATGTGAGCCGATCAGTTTCCTCTCTGAAATCTGTTCTCAAAGACACTTGTCCTATGTGCATTAATCATTGATTTCCACAACACTGTCGCAAAGCATGTGGAGTGAAACCTGTTGAACAAGTCAAATGTGCATGAAGTGAAAACATTGTACTAGAAAATATTTGTACTTCTCTCATAACAACTAATTAAATATCAAAATCAAAAGCTAGTTTCTTCATAAAATGATAGTAAAAGTACAACATTGAGAGTTTTGTCTATATCTGACTGCCACAAAAAAGGTTTACGTAACGTCTCAGCTAACGGGAGGCTGTGGCTCAGTGGATAGTGTGCTGGTCTTCGGATCAGGGGATAGTAAGTTCAAACCCCACTGCAGTCAACATGTCGTTGTGTCCCTGGGCAAGACAGATTGTCCACAGTACTGAATGTATGTAAGTCGCTTTGGATAAAAGCGTCTTATGTTAAATTACTATAGAAAATAAGTACATTATTGAGATTAATCCAATGTAACTACACTGAAAAACTGAAGCGTTGACTTTAATTAAATATATTATGTCAACAGATTTCACATCACTGTATTAGGTTAGTTAAAAGCAACAATATTACGTTTAAATGGGTTCAACTTAATATTATTGCCTTCAACTGCTGACATAATACATTTAATTAAAGTCAACCTTTCAGTTTTCTCAGTGTGTTTACTTTCCTGTCCCAAGCAAACACAGTGGATGCTAATCAGTTATTTGTTTTAATCAATTACCAACAGCAGTGGCATCTTTTACATAATAAGTTATTATTATTAAGACCTTTTTGAACATTAAAGCAGTAGAGGCACACAATCCAAATCCAAAGCAAAAAAAGGACCTTGTTTGTCCTCTAGAGTTCTGATCAGGATAAAGGAAGAATGAAGAATTAGTCAAATGATGTGCATGAGGAGATAACATATAACTTAAACCAACAACACACTGCATGGAAAATGGAGAATATAGAAAACATAAGGCAAGGCAGATGTATTCGTTTTTATGTGACTGAAGCTTTACATATGAATAACCTTGTGTGATCAATAAATCATCTTTTATTGCATCCCTTTGTCTTTATTTTACTCAAATGGAAAACGGTCCAGCTGTTTGAATTGTATTTATTTCCTTTTGTTGGATTCAAGTTGATAAAAGACATATTGCATGTAAATATGATGTGTGAATGCAGCCTAAGTACAGCGAGGACATTAATAAACACAAGACACATTTCTAACTTATGGTTAGTAATATATAATAAAGCTATAGTAGCTATACCTCCTTCTCATAAATCTTCACAGGCTTATATTTGAAGTTGTCAGCGGAGAACAGATGGCTGATCTGAGACCATCCGTCATAAGTGGACACTTTCCAGAGATTGCTCTTTACCTGCAGAGATCAATGTATTCTTAAATGCAATTCAACATGTATTCCCCCCCAGGTGAAGTATATATTTAGTTCATAGGAGGATGTCAAAGAATCCCTGCAGGAACACCAGCTTCTCTGCTGCTGCTTTAAAGGTGGGGTAGGTAATTCACTTCAGATACACTTTTTGTTATATTCCATGGAATGCTCTTAACATCCCGATAGCAATGAATATATTAAATGCTTTGACAATAAATACATTAAAAAATGTCATCTGTGGAAGCCGTAGTGCTGTAAAAAGCACGACCAATCATCTGAGCCGGCCCGGGTAAAGTAATTGGATGGCCTACCTGCCTGTCAGCCTTCCATCTGTGCACTTATCTCGTGCCCTCATTGGTCATGTGCGCGTCCGTGTGTGTTGGAGGAGGGGCTCTGTAAGGAAGTCTGAAGGAAGGGGCAGATTTTTCCCGGTTGTGTATTTTCAAATTCTAGCGCACTCGAGCTGGTTTCTCCATTCTTACCTACCCTACCTTTAAGCTTTGAGTTTCTACAGCTTTATTCCTCCAAAGAGTTGTTTCTGCAACACTTGGGGAGCGCTTGTGAAGAAGCAAGGAGCAGATTTGGTGCCCGGGGACGTTTGGTTATTAATAATAATAATAATAATAATAATAGTAATACAAATGATAAAGTACAGATCCCATTTATCAGTACAACTATAATACACTATTACAATTCATTTAAATGAAATGTAACTATATGTTTATTAATTTAACACATATTTACTCATATCTGTGAATTTGTGAACTTAATGTTTCACCTTTTGCTATTATTTTCATTTATACTACTTCATATTTTATTATTATTTGTGTTCTTGTTATCCTTGTGTGAACTCTATCTGTCCTAATCTGAAAACGTCTGTCTTGGAATTAATAAAGCTTTATTTTATCATATAAATATAAATCTAAAGACCTTTTAAAAGGGAAACTTTTTCACTGAAACGCAACAGTTTGGATCAAATATAAAGTAGAAATAAACTGAGTGAACAGTTTTGAACTTGCACTTTTACTTTATATATATATATATATATACCTGCAAATATCAATGTATTCATGAATGCAATTCAACATATATTCCCCCCCAGGTGAAGTATATGTTTAGTGCATAGAGCAGGGGGGTCAAACTCAAATACACAGTGGGGCAAAATTAAAAAATGGGTGCTAGTGAGGGCCGGACTGGTTCAATGTTTATTGCAAAACTTATTGAAATGAACTTATTGCACATATTAAACCTGGAACTAACAAAGCTTCAATGATTGCCTATAACAACAACATTAAACATTAAATAATCAGTTGCATTCATTCCTTATGGCTCTATCTGCAGCTTTTCCAGAGTTATTTCTTATGATTACATTTCTCCACAGGCCAACAACAGCTTCAAAAAAACTATTTCCCTCAAAGAACAAACCAAACATGCCCTGTTGTCGTGAGAAAGAAAGTGCAGAAGGAAACATCCATTAAAACTCAGTGTGCTGCTCTGTGATGCTAGTTCAAGCCAGATACTTGGCATCTCATCTTGGGTGCAAGTTCATCAATGTTTGGGGTCAGGCTCTGAGCTGAGGAGACCCTCAGGATTGAGTGAAGGTGTGTGTGCAATATACCGGCGGGCCAGATCTAATAGTAATTAGAAATGATCCTGCGGGCCGAAATTAAATCCAGCAGGGGCCTGATTTGGCCCCCGGGCCTTGAGTTTGACACATGTGGCATAGGAGGATGTACAAAACCACCAGCTTTTCTTCTGCTGTTGCACGGTCATTAAGCTTTGAGTTTCTACAGCTTTATTCCTCCAAAGGGTTGTTTCTGCAACACTTGGGGAGCGCTTGTGAAGAAGCAAGGAGCAGATTCGGTGCCCGGGGACGTTTGGCCTGGGTCTGTCATGTTTGTGGAGAAAGACTGGAAAATGAAAGCTGGGGACATATGCTCTGCCCAGTTCAACCATATGCCCGTTCCCGCTACGGCTGTTTCCCAACAAACTGCATCGCTTTAGCACAACAAGTCTGTCTGGCAAGGCTGCTTGGAGCTGGATTAATGTGGACAGTCTCTGTGTTTGTGACAGAGTCTGTGAGGCAAGGGTTGGAGAGAAACGTCACTTTATTTTGGAATTAACATCGTTTTATTGTAATGATTTCAAACAGCAATTTTGCTCAGATTGAAGCATAAATACAATTATTTAAGATGCGATGTATTAATACTTTATTGTCAGATCAAGACTGGATTTGTTCTTGCATGACAGCTGCTCCATTTGCAAAATAAACAAGGAAACAAAAATGTAAAGACGACACATTCTGCTCATTTTCAGGTTCATATTGGGGTTTGTTTAGCCTCTGTGACATGTCTCCATGCTTTAATGTTCAGAAAGCTCTTTATTGTTCTCATACTGCCTGTGCTGCAGCACCTCTTTTCACCCTCTGTCTGAAACCAGAGCCCAGTCTGCTCTGATTGGTTAGCTGGCCGGCTCTGTTGTGATTGGTCAACCGCTTAGAGATGTCCCGCCCCTTTAGCCTGTCAAGTACAATGTGTTGGAGCGCTAGCCAATAGAAACGCACGTGTTCCGGAAGTAAAGAAAGGAGTCCAATGGAGGCGTTTCAGGCAGGGTGAGAGAGTGTGAGAGAAGAGAACACACATTTTACACAATTGAAGCCTTTGCAGACCATTTACATGCACTAAAAAACCTATATAACGCACTACAAGAAAGGGAAAACCCCAAAACGCACAATATGGCCTCTTTAAAGCATGTTAAGATGGCAAAGTAGAGGCACAGAACACAAATATGAACCTGAAAATAACCATTACATGTCCTCTTTAAATGGTTTTGAACATATTGACTTCAGCGATTGTTATATTAAATATGACCTTTATTCTGGAACTGACTCTAACAGACTTTTTCCTAGTAGTAATTTTTAGTTGGAGACATCCAGCCCAATTAAGGTTTATGCGACAGTATCTTCCAGCTGCGGGAAACAACATGTCCTGATATCCAGGGGAATCTCCAGCTGCAACACAGTGAGCTGGCTGTCCTCCATTATTCAGAGTCTCTGGATCAGCATCTCCATTGGTCTCCAGAGGACCCGCAGGCAGAGCCTCTGCTTCCCAGGACGGAAAACAAGGCAATTCTCTCACTAAAACCCAATCAGTTAGATCCTGTCAGGGTGACATTTCACACACACATATATACTGTACTGTATATATGTGTAAGTATAGCATTTTGAACACATTGAGATAGAATGAAACTATTTTTAAGTAAACGTCTTTGTACCCACACTTTTTCTATATAGATCCAATTATAATAATATTAAAATAACAATAATAACACCAATATTATTGTTATTATTATTATTATGAATATGTTTTAATTATGATTTGTTTTAGTATTTATCATGTCTTTAAAGACCTAAGGACACTAACAATAAAAATAAAATCAAAGCACAGATTTATAAAGTATACTGCCAGCACATTAATCAGTACAACTTTAATATTACTATTCATTTCAAATAAATGTAGCTTTTTGTTCATTAATTTAACAAATGTATTAACAACTCTATGTTTTACCTATTTCTATTTTTTTTACCTTATATTTTATTATTATTTGTATTCTTGTTATCCTTGTGTGAACTCTATCTGTCCTAATCTGAATTTTGGGATTAACAGTTTTGAACTTTCAATACATACATGTAAATACATGTATTCATTACATGTATATTCTAAATGTATTTTATCTATTACTATTATTATATTTATTTTATTATGTACTGCCTTATGTTATCTTTATTGAAATCTAGCGGTCTGTTGCTGAATTTCCATTTAAGGGATTAATAAAGTTGTATCGTATATCGTATATAAATCTGAATATACACACATACAGTAAACCATTACAATATTTGAGTCCATGTACTGTAAACTCTTTCCTTTTAAACCCTTCTCTTGGCAGCCTACAAATGCTTTTACATGCAAGTCTGAATCATTTCCCTCTCACTGCCGCACATCCCACTATCAGTTAAAGCTGTTTTCTATCAAATGCAACCCTGAAATTGAGTATGCATGAGCACTGCACGGACTGCCAGGCACTCGGCAGAAAATCCTTTTCATATTCTTAAGGGATGCTATTCTCCGAGTGTCCCATGGCTCTGTGAACAAATACCCCCCCCTCTCACTTCCACCCTTTGGCTTTCTGCTGCTGGATGCAATGCCCAGGGTGAAGCTGTTTCAGTGTGTTGTTCATGTGTTGGCCAGTAGGGGGCACTGTGACTGTGTGTGATCTGTTGATTTCCCCCTGCAGTGAGAGTGGAGTGGCCTCAGCTACATTATATCTGTCTTCTCTCAGGAGCTTTCAAGGCTGGGAAAAAATCCCTGTGTTTGCTGATGATAATGCAATTAATTAAAGAGCCAATCATTTTAGCCCAGCACGTCTACATTTGAATTGAACTTGTGACACTTTGCTGTGTGTCGTCGTGTTGTGTCTCCGCTCATCATCAACAAACCTATTTCGTTTTAGTTTCTTCGGTGACTGACCCACCCAATGCAAATCATGTTTTTTTTGTTATTATTAATTTTGATATCTACCGTGCTGCATAACAAGAAAGGAGGAGAACAAACAAAGGAACAAACAAAACCTTCCCGTTGTTGTTTCTCTGCGTGCTACTTTTAAATTCAGTTTCTCTTCCTCTTCGAGTGCATTGCTGAGGCTTAATGTATGTCTGTGTGTTTACTGTAGCCAGGGGCAGCTCTATAGAGGAGACCCTGCTCCCCTGCCAGATAAAGACCTCTGCTGCCATCAGATGTGCGGTGAGGTTGCACACGCAAAGCAAATAGATGAGGAGGACAAAGATAGGCAAAGAGGAAACATGTGGAGATGAAGGCAGGGACTCTAACCAGCGAGTATCTGAGGGAATGAATGAAGACATGTTGGTCCCAGATCTCCTGTAATGCTTTAGCTTCTGTGCTCCATGTTTACAAGATGGATAGCATGACAAGGCTTTGGTAAAAGGGAGGCGGTGCAAAGCATGTGTACATATAACAGCATGAGTGTGTGAGTGTATCCAAGTGATGGGGGCACTGGCGTGAGATCCAGTCAGTGTGAATTATCGCATGGCTTTCTGCATCTCAGAAGAGACGGAGGAAAGGAAGAGTGAGGGATAATAAGATAGTCAGAAAGAGAGGGAGGAAGGAGAAGTAATACAAATCGTACAGCACGAAATGCTGCTGGCGGTTTCCTTTTTCTCTTGCTTCCAGCCAGGGGAAAAATCATGTAAGGTACTTTTGCACAGACTAAAATATGAACTTGGTGTGTGCCTGATTTTTCTTTCGTTCGGTCCACAGGGATCTCACTCGCTCTCCACTGAAGCAAAGTGCAGGCAGTTTGTAAACCATACACAGTGAAGTATCCAGAAGGACCGAGTTTCAGTGTAAAACTGTTTCTCTGACTGACTGATTATCCACAAACCAAAAATACACACTTTGGCTCACTGTATTCACGCTGAGAAATTACCATTTGCTCTAAAAACAACATTGTGGGGGGGGTGTAACAGCAGCTGTAGGCATTTAAGTGGAAGAGCGTGTATTTGTATTTTTTTTGCGTCCGCCTTTGCAACACCAGCTTCTTCTGATGTGGCTGAGATTCGTCAATCAGGGATCATGGGGCTTGTTGCCCTGGCAACTCCAACGTCGGCTCATTTGTACCAATTCTGTGAGAGGCCTCTTTTTTTCTGAGAGGCACTTTCCATCAGCTTTGAATATTGACAGCTGGAACAAAAATAAGCTTTGAGAGGGAATGTGCCTGTTGCAAAATATTTTTTTTAATAATGTGTTGTAGCAAACCAGAGGCTGGTGACACAAGGCCAACTAAACATGGGAGCATAAATCCAGATTTTTTAAATAGGTTTTTGATGTTCAACAAAAATTTTAATCAGTTTATCATTTCAAGCTGCAGCTCATTTCTTAGCTAAAATACGTTCATAAATGTTCCCTTTGTGAGAAGAATAAAGGAGTTCTGAAATAGCTACTGTGGCTTTATTATCAGACACAGGCTAATGCTAGCTAGCTACCTAATAAAGCTAATGTTAGCACAATGCTAGATACGTTGTTCGGAATAATTTCTAGCTATCACTTTAGCACATTAAAATGGCAACTGTTGCTACTAGCTTTAATCAGATACAGGCTCAAGCTAGATAGCTACCTAATAAAGCTAATGTAAGCACAATGTTTGAGTTGGTGCAATTTCTAGCTGATCACTTTTACCGGCTAAAATAGCAACTGTCGCTAGCAGATTAATCAGATGACGCCTAATGCTAGCTAGCTTTCTAATACAGCTAATGTTAGCACAATGTAAGATGAGTGAGAGGTAAAGCCAGTTGACACTCTTATGTTTCAAGATATGTTACTTTAAAAAAGAAAATGCACTTTACACAAGACAAAGGCTAGCTGCATTCCCAAAGTTAGTTATATTTGAAAAATAAGGCTATTGTTTTGTTCCAAAAGTGGTTTAGCTTAGCCTGGATGAGGATGAACAAGACATCTTCACATCTCTAATACCAACCCAGTCTCACGGCATTTCGTGTTATAGTCACGAAATGTAATCTATTGATTCGTGTTCACCCACACGCATTATCCCATTTTTTCCGTGTCACACAGAACGATTTTAAAAGCAATGTAAATAATAACAAATTAGAAGGAAAAAAAGATTTTTCAAAATACAGATTTCAGTATTCTGACACAGAACGATTGTAAAAGTAATGCATTTCTATTGGTAGTATGTTTCGTGCCTGCACCAAATAATAACAAATTAGAAGGAAAAAAAGATTTTAAAAATACTGATTTCAGTATTCTGAGGCTCTGAGCCCCATTTCATTTCCGACATTATACAATTTAAAATAAAAACAATAATCGTGGCTTGATATTGAGTAAGAAAATGTTTTTATGAACCACACAGCTTCCGGTCTTCCAAGACCCGACCGGACAAAAAGACTTGGTGCAGGCACGAAACATACTAACAATAGAAATAAATTGCTTTTAAAATCGTTCTGTGTGACACGAAAAAAATGGGAAATTAGTGTTGGTGAACACGAATCAATAGATTACATTTATTTTGTGACTATTACACGAAATGCCGTGAGACTGGTTTGCATATGTCAGCATCAATGAACAGCTCCTGCACAGTGGGGTTGAACTACTTCTATTAGTCGTGAAAAGAGCTTTTAAATACATTACCTGTGTCAGAAAGTACAAAATCCTCCATTTAATGCTCAGTAATATAAGCTATTTAGCTGGTATTGTTTGCAGCTAATTTACAATCAGTACAACACACTGATATTCATTTTCTGACACACTGATATTCAGCTGTGAATTCATATTCACAGCTCTTTGGTCAAACAAATGAAACTAAGTGGTACCTGTTGAAAGTCATTTTTTTTGTCATTATCCACTTTCCTTTTATGTGAACAATGAGAAGCAGCCAGTAATAGGAGGTAGATTTGTATTGTTCAGTTTGGCTTTATCCATCTGATTTGCACTGAAATCGGTTTTGCACAAAAGCACATTATACTTGTTTTCCAATTGTGGCAATAACATTTTTATTATAACGTGTTGCATTAAAGGCGAGAAAATATTATTTACATAACATATTTCACTGAAAATACTTATTCAGGGACATTCAGGGGGATATGTCATCACCTTGTGTTATGTTTGCAAAGCAGATCGTTGACATTCGGTCTGGCAACACAAGTTATTTAGTGCTGCTTAGTCCACACACAAGAATGCATTTATTTCAATGGTACGTCTAGGTTTAAATCGGATCAAATCTTACCCGATATCAACAATCTAGTAATTAGTTTACAGATCAAAGACAGATGTGAAAGACTGTTGATGCTCTAATTTAAACACTTCTGCTTAATTCAATTATTTCCAGCACTTTCAGGTAATTTAAGCTCTAGTTTTACCTTCAATTCTGATCTGACTAAACAGGACAAACCCTTTAGCCATTTTTCTTTTGATAATTTCCTGATAAAAGCAATATACCAAATTTTTCCTTTTCAATTACCGTGATTTTTGTTTTAGGGGGAAATCATGTAGACTAATATTTTTATGTTCATTTCCTATTTCCTCTGGCAGCGTTGGTAATTTAATTTCTCGTCTTGGCTCACTGCAGCTGAATGAACTCAGGAAGCAAGTAAAAACTAAAATGTCCTGGTGATTATTATAGTCGAAGCTAATGGGAAATCTTCAATTTCAAGGCTCTTTGTGTATGTCACTCTCCATTCAAATAAATACATGCATTTAGTGTGCCATTTGGAGAGAGTGTTTTATAATGTACTGATGTAGCAATATCATTTTGCAAAGGTGCATTTTGGCTTCATTGTCAAGAGAAATTGGTGAAAAAAACCCTTAATTTAGCTCTGCTTTATCAGCTCAACCAGTTGCTTGTGAATTGTCAGATAGGGCTGTGTGAAATTCAAGAAATATTTGTACGACTTGCCTGGGATATGAAGTCTTAACAGGGGATGACAATGTTCACACAGCGTGAATGAGTCTGTGAGGAAATTGTTGTGAAGTAAACAGTCACGCAACAATTTGCACAGACGAATTAAGCTCAGCAGTAAACATGATCGCAGCACTCTCATATTTACAGTCTTTTCACTCGGATGTAAAACGTGTTCTGATGTGGAAATTTCAAATGTGAAGCCTAAAACACCTTCAGCACTGAATCAGGCCTGAATAGATAGATAGATAGATAGATAGATAGATAGATAGATAGATAGATAGATAGATAGATAGATAGATGTATACTATCAATCTATTGAGGTCTATTTCAGTGCTGAAGGTGTTTTAGGCTTCATACCAAGACAATGCATGATATAGTGGTCTATTTCTATGTATCAGCTAATGCAAAGGAGGCTTTTGTTTCCTAATCTATCCTAATACAAAGCTGCTGTCACTAATGTACGGACATGGTGAAAAGAATATCCTGTATACCATGGCACTTTACTGTAGCATAGGTGAGAAACACAGTACAATGGGCTTTATATAGGTACACAGTGTGAGCTGTGGACAGATCCATTCATGTAGCAGAGGTCATTGTTCGTGTAGTTCCTTGCTTTTGTTCCTTGCTATTACGTGTTCATAGAGACTATGGTTGCTTGGTTCCCCACAAATGTGAAAATGCAAAGTTTTCTGCGGTTGATAACTGACAAATAAACTTGTGAAATGCTTTGGCTTTGTTTGCATCACTTACATTAGCTAACGCAGAAAGCCTGCACAAATATGTGCTTTGGACTTGTTTGGATAGCATGTTTACTCATTTGTTTAAATTCCTCTGTAACTCAAACAGAAAGAGCTCTGCTCCAAGATTTTTCGATTTCATCAGCTTACATAAGTGACTTTTCAGCTAGAGAAAATAATATCCAATAACTCTGACAGAGAGGAGGACGTAGATAAAAGTACAGCACTCTCTAGCAGCAGCATCCAGAGTTGACCAGCTGATCAGCTCAACCAAATTAACTTAGTTATCCTTATTATGATAGTTTTGTCTGATTAATAGGTACCAATCAAGCAAGTAACACCAACATGCAAAGCGTATGTGATGTAATGTGAACTGTTCTCATTGGAATCAGTTGAAAAAAGATTCTGGCGCTCGGCAAAAGGCGCTATGTTCACACTAGCCCTAATAATGCACTAACAGAAATTGAATATGTCAGTCTTGGACCCCAGAAAGATGTGAAGTGTTTTAGGTGATATCTGAATGTCCAGTGACCTAATTTAGAGCATACTGATGCTTGGTCTCAATTGAAATGTGTCCCTTAGTACACTGCCATGTCGTGCAAGGTGAATATTTGTGCAGTGTGTAAACTTTGACCGTGTAGTGTTGTCACAAATCGCACACGGCTGCTGTGCCCTTACAGGAAGTGACAATTTCCTCTGCTAGCTAGCTATCATTCTTAGGCTGCAGCCACACGAGGACGATAACGGTCGTATCTGCTACAGTTCTCTATCAGATAGACGGTTCGGCCACACGAGGACGACACGGAAACGCAGATAACGATAACGATAACGGGTCCCAAGGTGGGTAGATCTGCGGACGAAACGCTCTGGGGGGCCAAACGGCTCCGTGTCTACGCCCTATAACGATCATTTCCTGCTAACGATGATACAATAGCCCCAGTGTTTCGAGCCAGGACAGTGCACCCGGCAGGAGCTTCCAGCTAGATTTGATCGATATGGACATAAACGCGAGTGAAGTCTAATCGGACAGGAGAGGAGACACGCAGCTCTGCATGATAACCTGCAGCTCCGCCCGCTGTGATGGAGCGATGAGTGGAACAAAACACACACTTAAAGTTAGATCATCACCCTTAGCTATTTTAATTACCTCTCAAACTACCTAAACTAGTTATAAATATGTTTATTTTTACTGTCGGGTCACTCATTACTGGATCAGCCAGCTGCATGAGACCACGGATACTGACGGGCTGTCAGGAGAGGGGGAGGAAAAGAGAGGCTCCGTCCTCCGTGTATTATTCTTATATTATTATATAGAGTCGTTATTCGTTTGTTTTAAAGCTCAATAAATAACAAAGAAGACCTCTGACCGGCACTTTTCTAATTTTGTCCGGAAGATTTAAACTTTAACGGACATGTTGACCGGCGAAACCCCACCTCTGCTGCTAAATCCAGCGTGGAGAATAAACAGAAGGGCAACCATGGCAACCATGCATGCGCGAGAAGTCTTCTTCTTCTGCTTTTGGTATATTTTGCGGCAGAAGTACAGCGCCACTTACATGCCCAGCATATGTACTACAGCGTCTCCAGCGGTTCGAGCTGTCTCGTGTGGACAGACACGTTTCTGGTGCCTATTGCGTGTGGACGGAAGACTTTTTTGATAACGATTTCGGTGCGTTTCCGTTATCGTCCTCGTGTGGCTGCAGTCTTAGGTAGCACATAATTGAAGACTGCTCAATTAACCCAATACAATTCAGGTTGGTGTCTTTTTGACACTAGTGTAGTGGGACGTGTATCTAATGTAGAAAGAATCCACTTTTATATATTTTATTTGTGTATTGCTGTGTTCAATCGGAACAAACGAGCAATAACGGATGGTGGCTAAGCTTCAGTTACATAGCCAAGAGTCTGGGAAGTGAATAATGTTCCACACTCAACTTTTTGACTGTTATAAGAGCATCATCCCAGTACCCACAGTGTGATACTTTTGCATTGGGACGCACTTAAAGGCTATTTATATTGCATAATTTGCCTTAAGTTATTTTATAGAGCATTGCCATGAAGCTACGATAGCTAACTAGCAAATGGACATAAAAAGGAGGAAACACAACAATGTGAGGGTGTCAAAGATGAGATAAATAAATAAGTGTCAGCACACACGTCTTGGTGCTTCTGTTTTCTCTCAGGTGCAACTTCACTGTGACCTACTGAGAAACAGATCTAACCCTAAGACTGGATATTTGTCGTGGTAATGCATTGCAATTCTCCTGAAAATTGCAGGAGAATTTAATAGCTTGGTGTGAGTGCAGTTACTTTACCTTTCCGCGATTCACAAATTGCCGTTGAAACGCTCAACTTGGCAGCTCAGGCTTGTATCTTTTACCTTTTGCAAAGACGTTGGCAGAAATGACATGTAATTTCCCCCTTGTGAAGACAGCCTGAGTGACTTCAAGTCTGTTGGACAAAACCATTTTTTATAATGAAAAAAACTGGGCATCTCGCTAATCTAGTACCTCTCCGAAGAGACTGCGCTGACGGTTTGTGTGACGCCTTGTGAAGATGCTTCTAAATGACATAAGAAGTGGCTCCATTATAGATCTTTAAGTCAATGCAGCCCCAGCTCAGCCTTTGACAAACACAAATTGGCAAGCCATTTGGCGGCCCCCTTTTTTCCTCATTACATATGTATTTATTTCAGCGGCTTCTCTTTTCATGCCGTCTGCTCCTGTCAGAGGCTGTGCATTGGTGTGCATCAATAACAGGAACATTTCTGACTCGGTGCTGATAGCAATACAGCAACCAGCGGGAGGAAGATAGAGACTGAGAGCGACGAGGATAGAGAAAGAAAAAAAAGAAGCCAGACATGGACACAGACAGGGAGGCAAGAGGAGAAGTAATAATGCTGTCATAACGAGTGAATCCAAAGCGAATTTCAACGATTTTCAGCAACCTTTACCTTTGGAAAAATGTAATCAGTAATCTAAGCATCACAATATAAAAGTAATGGTACCCGATTACTTTCCATTACTTTTGGATTACCTGAATATCAAATGCATTGCATATGAATCCAAAAGGAATATCAATTAGATGTTTTTATGAGAAGTCAACAGAACAATGTCACCTTAGAGAAGATGAAACCAAGATATTTAGGATCAACATTTTCTGTATTTATCGGAAAACCTGCCTTTCATGAAGCATATTCAGGCAGTAGACTAAACATGAAACACATGAGCACATACTACAGTTTAAAAAAGCAGAAATAAGATCTTAGCTGACAGAAAATGCTCCGTTTTAGTTTAACACACACAGTTAAGCTCACACTTTTTATGAACATATAGGTTCACCTGCTGAATTAAAAACAGAAATGAACCAAAGAAAGTGAAAACCACCAAGCAGATTCAGGCAGTAGAAGTATAGATTCACACTTAAAGTATTAGCCTACAGAACAGCACAGTTTACAGAGAAGAGATAACATCTGATCCTTTTACAACAAACACTATATGATCTTTTTAGGTTTTCTATTAAACCTGTAATCCTGCTAGTAATCCCAATTTGTTTAGAAATGAAACAGTTATCTATTTGTTTATCTAACTGTAAGGAAATACAGTTACCTTTTTCCCCGTTACTTGTTATCCGTTACTTCCACTTCATTTAACTCACATAATAGCATTTCTTCACAGCCTTATTGTTTTCTACACATCATGCTTGTTTGAAAAAGCAATACCCATGTTTCTGACTGGATAAGTACGTCTATAAATTTCCGGCTCTGCAGCCATGCCAATGTTCTAATCATTGCTGAAAAGCCAATTCCAGTCAGGCGGAGGGGGTTTACCCATGAGCAAACAAAGTGGGAAGCACAGCCTGAGAAACATTTGAAATAAAACCAGAGTTTCCAGATTAAAGCGCTGACTTTCAGCTGTGATTTGAGGGTAAACAGAGCAGAAATGACAACTCTGCCACTGTCAATATTGATAGTATTATGCATGTGATCAGATAAATCACATTGGTTAGCATTAGCTCTCATTGGATACTTTGGGGACTCGAATTTGGCAGAAGCAGCGACTTTACTTTGAATTTGAAAAAATGTTTCTTTTGTTTAAAAAAGGTTATTATTGCTCATTGCTCCATTTCTAGTATTTTTGTTTATTTGGATTGTTTCCCGGTTCTTTGTTATTATATCCCAGAAAAGCAAGAGGATGCCAAATTGTCCAAAGTGAGGAACTTATCGAGCGTTTTTCTGTGAAATCCCGTTGTTCCTGTTGAAGAATACAAAACAGGTGAAGGCATGAAGACACTGATTCACATGAGAAATCTAATGTGACGCTTTCATGTTAAACTGGAAGAGGATGATTTGAAATACAGCATCAAACATCGATTCCGGCAAATCTCTGAACAAATGTGGACCATTTTAGTTGTGGACAAATTGTCAGTTTTGCTTACAAAGGTTCCTCAAATCTCAGCCATGAAAAGAGGTGTTCAAATTCTCTAGATTAGATAGAAAAGGAGCTTCAATGCTTCCTTGTTTGTCTCCTTTAGAATACACTGGACCATCCTTTACCAAAGGAAAGGAGAAAATATTGTCCCACAATCAAGTTTCGATATGTGACATGAAGTGTGATTTAAATGTGTCTTGTATTTTAAAGAGGATCCAATTATACTTTTTTCGAGTTTCCCCTCCCCTGTAGTGTGTTCTGAAGGTTTTGGTGCATGTAAATGGTCTGCAAAGGATAAAATCCCTGTGTTCCGTCCATAGGGAGTTTCCTTCCAACACCCACTGGAACACCTCCATTGGACTCCTTTGTTTACTTCCTGAACATAGTGACATCACTATGTAACACTCACGCTCCAATTGGCTAGCGCTCCAACACATTGTACGTGATAGACTAAGGGGCGGGACATCTCTAAGCGGTTGACCAATCACAAAAGCGCCATCCAGCTAACCAATCAGAGCAGACTGGGCTCTGGTTTCAGACAGAGGGTGAAAAGAGGTGCTGCAGCACAGACAGTATGAGAAAGATAAAGAGCTTTTTGAACATTAGAGCATGGAGACATGTCCCAGTAGAGACACTACCTACTGATATACACCTGAACATCAGCAGGAGAGGACTCTTTAAAGTAGAGACACTACATACTGATATACACCTGAACATCAGCAGGAGAGGACTCTTTAAAGTAGAGACACTACATACTGATATACACCTGAACATCAGCAGGAGAGGACTCTTTAAAGTAGAGACACTACACCTGAACATGAACAGAATATGTCCTTTCCAACTGTATATCCTTGCTTTGTGGTCACTGTAACTGAGTTTTCGTTGGTGATATTTCTCCGATCACATGGCTAAACTAATCCTGGCCTCGGCTTTGTGTTTTTAAATAATGCCGTCCGTTTATCTTCATTTGTGTTCAACTCCCAGAGAATACTGCGACTTTCCGCCACGTATCAAAGAAAGAGCATTTTCTCTAAGTAATCACTTGCAAGACAAATGGCTGGCATTGAGACACATCTTACATCCCTGTCTAATTAATGGCTCCCTTCTTCCCCCCCTGTAATAATTCACGATGAAGGACAATAAATAAATGGTGCTGCCGAGGCGCAGGTTTTTGTCTGAAGGAGGAAGGATTCAATTAGAGGTAAGGCTTTGAGCCCATATTTACCTGCATTTCTTGCATTTATCTCAATATATTGTTTCTTAAAGTCAGGTGTTTACTGTCAGACAATGGCTGTACTGTTACAAAAAGCTGATGTCTTTATATATGAAGACACTTTTAGTCCTTTCTTCTTTTATTCCAACTAACACAAACCAGGAGAGAAAAGTGAAGATGCACCAGAGTTAGAAAACATATTGAAAAAGATATATAAAGTCAACCCTATGGAGAGCAGAAGAATTATGGATGCAAAGCGAGGAGATAAATTAATGAAGAGAGTTAGTGGGCGTTGTGTTTACTCTCAGAGTGTGTGTGGGTTTGACAGAAAGTAAAGGTTGAGGAGTGACAGGTGAGCTCGTGTTCATATATTTATTTATAAGGGAAAGTTCAAAATGAATCAAAACACTGCTACTCAATGAATATTAATCTGTATACAGGCATTATATGGAATGACCTAGTGCTAGTGGAGCAAGCTCAGGTACTGCGGAGCGCATAGGACTTAGCAGACTCTTCACGGTAACGACGGATCACTTCTTCTTCAGGGCAGGGAAGGCTAAGCAGTACGCAGTCTACTGTCCCGCAGCTGCTGCCTCTCTGTTGGACTCCGGTACTGCACATTACTCACGAGACGTTGTAAAAAAAAAAAATGAGTGGGGGGCGAATGCACTAACCACTCCTCCAACGCCACAGTCACCCCGCCGTGCGGGCCGGATGAGAATGTCTGGTGGGCCGGATGTGGCCCGCGGGCCGCCAGTTGATGGTCACTGGTGTAGGGGTGATTTGGAATTGGGCCTCAGACACAGGAGGGAAACTAAAGACAGGAAGGCAAAAACAGGAAGTAGGATCAGACAAGACACAAAGAGGAAAACATTTCAATATAAAAAGGTGGAAAATGGCAACATAAACCCAAAACCATGACATCAACAATATGTATTTAAAACAAATTACAGTAAGAAATGATACTTAATAAAGTCCTGGACCCTGAGTCGTGGATCCTGAGTATATGAATGATTTTACATTTTTAAGATTACATCCTATGTCATTAAAAGTGACCTCTGGGTTTCACACACACCCTGCGAGCTAATGAGGAGATTCGCCTGATATTTTCTTCCTCTCCTTGTTCAAAGTGCTTCCTCCTCCTCACCTCTCACCTTCTCTGAAGCTTCAGCCAATTAGGATGGAAAACAAGGTTAATATTTCATGTGTCGTTCCCTGAGAGGAATCCCAACCATGTGCGGACTTCCTGAGGAGGTGATATTCAGGCAGGGGGGGTTTACTTGATCTTATTGTTATTGATGTATTCATCCAGGGGAGTTGGGCTTTGTGACTGCTGCTGCATTTTAGAATACAATAAAAGATAAATAAAGAAAAATGTGTGAATTATTTCCGTTGACAGAAAGTTTTCAACCAAGAATGTGTATTAAAATAAAGATAATTTTATAACAATGTGGTCTCATGACATAACAGAAGAAGGTAAAGTAAATGTTCAATTAGTCAATTTGCAATAAATGTAATATAAAATAAAGTTATGTATGTGAACATGAGATAACAAATCGTTTGTACTTTTAATTAATATTAAAAATGATATATCATTTATTTTTTAAGATAAAGTTGACATTTTCATCAAAGGAATAGTTCAATCGAATTTTTTTAAATAATTACAATTATTGTTATTATTATTATTTTTGTGGTTATCATTTTTTTATTTTTTTATTATTATATTATATATATATTTTTTAATTTATTTTATTTGTTTTATTTATTTATTTTATTTATCTTATTTATTTATTTATTTTATTTTATTTATTTTATTAATTCATTATATATTCCCCCCCTCTCAATGTTGCATCCCTACCCTCCAGTTTACATCACCTCTGTCTGCCTCTCTCACCTGCTGCTCTAACACACCTCTCATCCTCCCATTATATTCCATTAAAGCCAGTATCTTCACAACAACCAGCGAGACACAAATCACAGCGGCCCATCTGCTCGTCATCATCACTGCTCTTCATCATCACTGCTCTTCATCATCACTGCTCGCCTCCCGTTAAAAGAAATGTTCTGAGAGCAAATAGTTCCTATGGTGAAACACAAGGGAGATTTTCTGAAAGCCTGTGAACACATCCACAGTGTGTGTGTGTTTGTCTGTGTGTGTGTGTGTGTGTGTGTGTGTGTGTGTGTGTGTGTGTGTGTATGTGCTATAGACTGAAGCACTGAGCTGTAAACATCATGTAGCTGCAGGGAAGCGTGATTAAACAAAGCTTTCAATGTGAATTTCTCCTCATTTTAAATAATGTTCACAGCCTCTGATACGATAGTGGCAGCTGCTTCATAGCTCACAAAAAAACACATAGGTTTATATTAACATAACATGTTAAAGTAAAAACCAATAACATATTTAAGTTAACATAGGAAGTTAAAGTGAAAATATGCAATTAAATGATAAAATAAAATACAAAGTAAAATGTTCAAGACAAGATTAAATAAGTAAAGTAAACATCTGTAATAAAAAGATACAATTAAATAAAGATATTCATATTAATACATTAGAAGTTAAAGTAAAAATGTGCAATAAAAGACACATATTTTTATAAACAGCAAGATACAAGCAATAAAGTTCAATACAAAGAAGAAAGAAAGATATTTATAGAAATATTCATGCAAACATCAGAAGTGTAAGTAACAATGTGAAATAGAAAATAAAACAAATTAAGAAAATTAACATATTTATTTGAATAAGGCAAGGCAAGGCACAAAATAATATGTACCAATGTTCAATAAAAAGAAAAAAATGAAGAAATATTTAAACATAAATACAATAAAATAATACAAATATATATATGAACATAATCATTTAAAGTAAGAACGTGCAATACAAAAATACAATAAAATCAATCAATAAAAAAAAACTACATAACAAGTTCAAGTAATAATGTTCAATCAAAATCAAAAATTAAATACAAATATTTATGTTAACAGTGGGAGGCGTGTGGTGCAGTGGGTTGTGCGTTGGTGTTCGGATCAGGGGAGCACAGGTTCAAACCCCACTGCAGTCAGCATGTCGTTGTGTCCCTGAGACCCTTCACCCCAAATTGCTCATGTGGGGATTGCCCACAGTATTGAGTATGTAAGTCGCTTTGGAGAAAAGCGTCTAACAAGTGACATGTAATGTAATGTAAAATAAAATGTCCAATAAAACCATTTTAGAAAAATCCCCAATGATTCTGAGCAGAGCTTCTTATTCTCTGCATTGTGATCTCTGTAATTCTGCGTTCCTCCTTCCTCCATAAAGAGCTTCAAACTGTATCTGTTCACCGCGGCCTCTGGAGGATCACCTGTGTTCGCTGCAGATATTCAGACGTAAGATGACTAGCTTGTGACAAATGATAGCGCTGATAATGTGACACTAGCTCACTGTAAATGTGCCGATAACACATTACCAAGCTGGGGACAAAGCAGCTGTTATGGTCTGTCTGGGACCAACATTAACTGCAGATAACAGAAATAACATGGCTGTTCAGGACGGTAACAACTTGTTAGATAGTGTTGCTAATGCTAATACACCAACATACATATACACTTTATATGATGAGGTTACACAAGTAGTGAGGGGAAAATGTACGAGTGGAGATTCCTATCTTACATGTCTTTCCTGCTAAATAACCCTGATATTGAGACTGATGGACAATAGTCCTACACGCATACGGTTGTCAAGCATTATTGTGAGATTTGTTGTAAAATGACACAACATGTATTATTTACGTGCAGCATACTGTGTTCATTTGGAACTGGCAAGTTTCTGAGAAATAATGTACAGTTAGCCTAAACCTCACGTACACTATATAGAAGAAGAAGAATAGAATAGAAAGCCTTTATTGTTATTATACAAACATATACAATGAGATTTTGTAGTGCAACCCTGTCAAAGTGCGCAAACGAAAACAGACAACAATTAACAACACAGTGATACGAGGGGGTAAAACATGCATTAAAAGCAAGAAGCTATAAAAAGCTATAAAGTGCATTAAAAAGTGTTTAAAAGTGAGTTGGTTAATTAATATGATGTTGCACTTATGACTGCTGGTTTAACAGAAGTATATTATATACACTGTATCATTTGCTTATAATTCCTTATTTACATACATTTATTTCAACAGCAGCCTTTTCGTTTTTGGTGAATCTAGCTTGTTATCTTTGAACTCGCTGAGGATTGAGAAACACTAAAAGTTGTTGTAAAAACTGTCCTTGTGCAAGTTGTGTTGTAGGTCTGCCTTTCTGTGTTTACACATTGCAAATAGTCCACATGATTATACACATATATATATATATATATTTGATTGACTGTTCATGTTGTCGGTAGAGTTAGTCTGTTTCATAACCGTAAAGTGTTTGTCAGTATATCTGAAATGACTCGGTTAGCTACGTTAGCTAGCTAGCTTACAGCAGATCTGCAGTAACATCAGAAGGAGTCATGTGATCACATTGTTAAAATAAGACCATATAACATTTGATGTACATTTCCAACAACAGAGACAGTTGTTCAACTTGTACACTGTGTGCGTCACTTTTTAGTGTCCCCTGCTTTCCGTTGTTTTGAGCTTCTTGTGCAGCGTTTCGTTTATGCAGCGCTTTTAGTAAATGCTGAGCATGTTTTCCTCAAGTTGCCGAAGGTGTTTTGAATGTTTTTTGGCAAATTTGTATTTAGTTATTTACATCGTCTGTGCTTCTGTTGACTGAAACAACAATATGACACTCACTTCCTGAGGATGTAATCTCTTCATGTCTCTATTGTTACACTATCATTCAATATTAACGAATCAAAGCTCATTCAAACTTTATAAACTTGCAGAAGAATTGCCGACATCGGATCAGTAAATCTTTATTTGACGGACTCTCTTATTAGACACCTCCTCTGTCTTTTAAGTAATAAATCGCCTCTGAAATGAAGCCACAATTTAAATAAAAACATCTTCTCTTGGCAGTTTTTCTCATTTCTTCTACAGTATCATTGATTTGTTCTCACTTTGTTCATTTTCCCTCTGCATGCATCTATTTTCATTTCTGTTTCCTATTGTCATCTCTTCACGATCCATATCTCAGCGTCCTCCATGTTCACTCTGCTCTCTTCAGGCTGTCGGCTCTCCTCCATCTCCATCTTCCCTTCAGGACAGAAGTGGATCCAACAGGTAAATCAATCAGGGATCAGGGCTTTCACCTGGATTCACCTGAGAGGCACTAGCTGCTCCTGATATTCTCATATTTTGTCCACTTGCTGCCAGGTGATGGATGTCAGAGGCTTTAAGTGGGAGAAGGAAAGGCGAAGAGGACACATGTGCAAGGTAAGAAAAAGAGGGAAT